>JAHZNB010006659.1:0-22897 GCA_027744295.1 Callyntrura guangdongensis
TAATTAGGTTCAGCACAACAGAAATGGAGGAAAGTGTGGAATTTGTGGAGACTGTAAGTTACATAGCATTTTTACCTGCTTGGGGTAACCGTAACCAGAAAGCTTTATGCTTAATATCCTGTTAATTAATGGAATTAACTAGACATTTTGTATATATTCCGACTTCAGCCTACTCTGACCCTCAACCAAGAGCCCACGAAGGTGGTGGTCCTTATGGGAAGGGCCACATTGTTGCCACGTACACTGCTGGACAAGTAATTGATGTCCAAGTTCAACTCACAGCAAGCCACAAGGGTTACTTTGAGTTCCGCTTGTGTCCTCATAATAATCCCAACGTTGCAGCCACCCAGGAGTGTCTAGACCGAAATGTGTTGCAATTGGCGGATGGTGCTGGAACCAAATACACAGTCACTGGTGAAGGGAATGTGTTACATAACATCAAACTCAGGCTTCCCAACAACGTCAAGTGCAGCCAGTGTGTGTTCCAATGGTTCGTACAGAATAAAGCCAGTGAACATTTTAAGATTTTTTAACATACGTAAATTGATAGTGTAATAATCAGTAATGATTGAGACTGTATAATTTTTCGATAGGCATTACCACACTGGAAACCGGTGGGGAGAATGTCAAGATGGCTCCTCATGTAAACATAAAATCATACTAAAATGTATTTTATTTTTGGATGTACGGGCATGCAACAAGATTTATTACAATTTTTTTCGATGTTTCTAGCGTTGGGATGTGGGCCACAAGAGACATTCCGTGGATGTGCTGATGTGACAATCAATTAAAAGATAACGCATGGGAGATTAACTGATAGCAAACCTTTCATTCCTACCTTCTTCCGGGTTTCCACTCCAAAAATATAATCTATAGTATGCATTACAAATTGATAACGAATAAATAAAATAAAATAAAATATCCATTGTCTGTTATAAATTTGTCACATAATCTGAGACGCAAGTGGTAAACCACACCAATTATATGCATTGGCGCAAAAATATGTATTCGTAATAAGTAATGATAAGTGTAATTGGCTTAATGTTGATTGTCCTTTAAACCTTAAAAAGTTGTACTGCGCTTAAACTAACTAACAAATCTACTTGTAAATTATGTCTTATGAAATTTTTTGACACATACATTATCTATATGAGAGAATAAAGTGCTAGGTAGTAATCATTCATTCGGTAGTTTTTCATAATTTTATTGTCACCATAAATACGATAGAATATTTGCACATTGAATTGAAAGCTTAATTAATTACAATTATAACAAATGTCTAGTAGTATAACACAAGTAAAATCATTCATTTGGTAGTTTTTCATAATTTTATTGTCACCATAAATACGATAGAATATTTGCACATTGAATTGAAAGCTTAATTAATTACAATTATAACAAATGTCTAGTAGTATAACACAAGTATTTTTATTAAAATTAAACTATTTTAAAACTCAAATTTCGCTAAATAACATTTAGTGTCAAATAGAACCCTTTAAATAAAACTTTAGTTACTTTGAAGAACTGTAAATATAATTATTTTGATCCTTTACTGAAATCCATGGAAACGAGAATCATGTCCAAAGGGATTCGCTTTCACTGAACTCTGACCACCGCTACCAAGTAATTCTTGGTCCTCCTCAAAAACATCATCTGATCTACATTAAAAACCATGTACATAGATATGCATATAGCTTTAAACTTTACATTTTTACATAATTACTTTCATTAAGTGTAATTTGTAGTTATCTGTTTAATTTAATTTACCCTTGGCTTAGAGAAGAAAAACTGGGACCTACATCTCGGTACCCGTGTGGAAAGCCAAAAGTGGAACCAGCGTATTGATTAGCCATGTGTGGACAGGGTGGAGGCGCTGCAGCACACCTTCCGATTCTCATCGGTGCTCGACCTATGGCGGAACTGGAAGGCATTGGGTAAGTGGATGGATTCGGCGTATTAATTTGATCGACATGTCGAGATGAACCGGCACTTCCACTGCTTAGATTTTGGTACATTGAAGAATTGGTTACGTCCACCGGTGCTGGAAATCCACTAGTCCTTAAAATATTATATTATCATCTTGTAATTAGTATTTTTATATTACTGATAATCACACATCAAATGATACGATAGTTACGAAAATTGATTGATTTACAAGTCAACTGACATGGTGAACGGAGGATTAACATTGAGGACAGCACTGGAATTTGGAGTAACGGGGACTCCATACTGCGTAGGGGCTACAGGTGGCTGTGCGTTTGATCCAGGAAAACCATTTCGGCCAGCAATGTTGAGGTTGTACTGACCTGCGTTCATGAAGTTAAAGTTGTAGATATTAGTCGCATAATTAAACATCTGTGGTGATGCTCCGGCATCTCCTCCTCGCTGCATTTGCTGCTGTTGGGTCCACATATCTTGATCCGATCCATTTCCACGCTGAGCTCCGGTGTGAAAATTTCGATTTGGGGCGTCCATGGCAGCTATAATTGAAACTAAACAAGAATTTGCGACGGAATAAACATATTGACACATACAGTAATTTAGTAATTTGTCAACAATACAATAATCAAAGCCATAATAATTATGAACACTCACATTTGCGACTTCCGGGATAACTTCTAAGTCTCAAAGGCAGAAAGGCAATGGAGAAACAGTTTATTACAGTTGAAATGGACAAAATGGCCTCTTTAGAGTTTGGATGGCAAATGGTAAATGTCCCATCAAGATCTAGTTCTCACAGTTCATTCATTTATTTTCACCTTTTCGTCGGAATATGTGAATAGTGCATTTTATGACGTTAGCATAAAGTGATAAAAATTCTCAAAGAAAAAAATCCCTTGTGGTCCTAATCAATCTCATTAATATGCAGATCCGATCATCCTCAGTTTCTTGATATTATTATTATTCAAATTTCGATCTTTATCGTCTTCAATAACGTTACAGCGAAATGAACAGAATAAAACCGAATGACTTTATAAAACGATACATGTAAATACATGGAAGCAGCCTGCTGCCGCTTTGTGTGAAGCCGTTGTAGATACAGAGATGGACATGTAGTTACGCAGAGCTGGGCGTACACCTGTGTCCGAGGCGCAGACCTACGTCATGGACACCAAGACACCGGTGTAGTGCCTGGACAGTCAAGCAAGGCGAAGAAGGCTAATGAAAGAAAATTCAGATACCAATAGATCAATGAACAAGCATTAAAATGCAACCTCCATATTAAGTAACCAAGCATTATTGAGCGAGTGAACATTTGAATATTTATATAGGAATATGCAAAAGGAACTTAAAATAGTTCCTGCATATTAATAAGCTTAATCGCGGCATTGGGAAATTCATTTCCTTCTACTATCGTATCATACGAGGATTATACTAGCCCCCTCCAATGTATCAAGTATTAAAATTTTACTTTGTTCATTTTCTTACCTTTTTGTTCAAATGGGTTACATTTTGTTACATCACATTACAAAGGTGGTTTCAATCATTTTCCCCTTCCTAAACACATCCCTTCCTTTAATATAAGGAACAAAGGAAAATCTAAGATAAGATAAGAATATCTCCTAGCTAAATGCACGTCTGTGCCAGGTTGCCATAACTTACTTCGAATCACAACGGGATTACCATAAAAAATTTTTTGAAATACGACTGTTGAATCCAATCCCGTATCATCGTATCCAATATTGATAAGGCAGCACTTTAATATACTATTTGTTACAGTGGTAACTGTCTTACTTTTATTCAAAGGTGGATAAACTTGAATTGACATACAATTCAAACGTCGTCCCCGCCACTTATATTTTTTCATGTTTCTTGAAAATACTTTTAAAACGGAACGGCAGCTTTGTTTATGGAGGCAACAGCCTTATTAGAATTTAACGTATGTATTGCTATCTCTCTAACATTCCAGTGTTCTAGTACCAATATCAACGGTCTCCAACCAGACCTAGAGAAACCACACGCTTAAGAAAAAGGAGAGAAAATAATATAGAGAACATTTTTCCCTAATACACGCTACACACCGCGTAAACTGAACCACTTTCACTGCGTAACAAAAAGAGGCGAGCAGCTCCGATTTTCGTGCCAGCTTGTATTTGCCTTTCTCCTAATTCAGACCCAGTCTCTGTTGTTGTTGTTGTGGTTACCCTAAAATACTGTGTTCTTTCGAAGTAAACTTTGTACTTGTAGTTTTCTCAGATACGTTTCTCCACAAGCTTGTTATACGTTTCAAGGAAATATTACTTTCAAGTTAACAGTTATCGGTAGAATAAATCTTGCAGATTGCTTCTCTAGTCTACCTTTCCGCCTGGAAATTTATATACAATGTTTTTACACAAAGTAAATTGAAAACAAAACACTGTTATGGCAGTAAATCGTGGAATTTCAAAACACTGTGAACATTTTTTATGTCGCAAATAATTTTACCAAAAAATCCTCTTTACTATTGTATTGTTGGTGACAATTCGGTTGTATCTTGTCATTGTTTTTATAATAATCTTTAGTTTAATCAAGAACGAATTTAATTCGGACAACAAAATTACACAAGTTAAGGTGAATTTCTTCGAGTGTTCCTAAAATGATAGATATAACCAGACCCACTTTCCCCCTAATTTTTAACCATCCATCCATATTTTCCAGTGTCGTGGTCCTTCTGGTAATGGTAATTATTGGTAAGTAATTTCTCAATTTCTTCACTAAGTCTTGTTTCCATAGCCGAAAACCATAATAGCCATAGAGTATTACAGTGTTTTGCGTATAACAGCACAACAACTGCCCACCTAACATCACAGAACCATAGTCACAAATTCCAGAAAAATAATTAACGATTCCCTTAAACTAATTCAATGCATACTTGGACATGACAAAAAAGTTAGAACGAGCTGAACTAAAACTCTACATTATTCATACAACTTCGCTCTTCGCCAGCAACATTGCTTTCCAAAAATACGCATAAACTTTCTTCCATGTCGTTATTCAATTTAGTGGGCCGAGGAACGGTAAACTATTTAGAGACCTCTCGTCATCAGCGTCCACGCTATACATCGCTTTTCGTATTAACGTATTTATTGTTGTTCCCCTGGTTATAAACTTGCCCGGTTGACTTCCCTTTCACCTCGTGAATCCAATCTCTGTTTCTTTTGACTACAACGCTTTCGTCTTCGTCCTCTTTATAGCCGGGCTATTGAACAAAGTTGTAAAGTACTAAAGTCAGTTGAAAGCATCGTCAGTGAGCTGTCACGTGGTGCAACTTTGATAATATATGATAGCTGTTCTTTTTCCTTTCTCAATATTCTCCGTAATTTACTTTGTTAATAAATAAGGTGCATGAATAAATGAAAGGGAAAGCATACCAAGTGTGTGAAACAAAGTAGTGGAGACAAGTGTAATGGAATAAAAAGTAAAACTAATGAAACATTTTCTCTCCGCGACTTGGTAACAATCTCTACAAAGGAAACCCCGGGTTGGCATGTATGTGTAGATAGGCAGACACCAACCACGGCCAAGTTTTATGGAGAAAAGTTTGGTAAAAGGGAAACTTTTTTTCTTCTTGTTCAAAGCCCATATTTTGTTGAGTTGTGCAATAACTTATGTGTTGTTGCTCTACACAATTTTAACAACCAAAGCGCCAAGGTACGTTGCATTGGAGGGGGAAGGACGCGTTGTCATTCAAATCCGTTGTGACAGCCGCAAAAAAAACTTTTCTGAAACAAGCGATATTTTATGATGTAAATGTAATGTAGTAGTAGTCGTCGTAGAGATTCTTTAGAGAGAGAGAGAGAGAGAGAGAGAGAGTTTTACTTTGTGTTATTATTCCCTATTGGGACCGGGTTTACATCATCACGTCACTTGCTATTCCAGTTTTGCATGTTGTTTTCATTAAAAAGTCCTGTCAAGTTTGTCCCGTCAGTTGCTTATCGTCAAGGAAAAAAGTTTCTTTTAAGAAAGTCAAACAGAAAAGCAGCTTTATAAAAAAGTACCGTAAGTATAGAGACGAGAGAAAGAGAAAGCAGCATGGCGCTGTAGATTCCAAGTTCCAAGGTACTTTCTGTCCAAGTGTGCGTGTGTATCTGTATCATCATCTCCCCAACTTCTTTCGAAACCGACGACTTGAAGAGAGATTACTTATCTGGCGTTGGAAACCTGTGAAAGTATTCTTTTTGGTTGCAAAGCAGACGATAATATCTCTTGTCGATTTTACTTGCATCTTTACTTCCTCCCAAAAAGAAATATTTTTTGGTTCTGACGAGCAGGATCAATACTTTTTTGTTGATTTTATGAACAAGTACACACGCGTCAGGGAAACGAGTCAGGAGGGGGCTTCAATACTTTTCAATTGTGGTCCTTTTTGGAGGTCTGATAAAATGACTCAGCTCAGGTACACGCACACACACTCATACACGTTGTCCTCGTACATGATTTGACTTGTAAGAAGATAAGAAGCTTAGATGACTTGTGGTGACACTCGTGTACGACGCTGCTACGGACTTGTCGCCAATAGTAAAGGTCTTTGCCCTTTTTAAGGAGAAACTTCTACTTCTACCTTGTTTATCCAACGCAAAACTATTTTTTATGCACGTTGCCGTTATATAAAACCCCGTAACAAGAAACGCTTCTCGATATTGATGAATACAAAGTGTAACGTGTAAAAGTATACTTGAGTACCTTCATAAAAACTACTTTTTGCTTCTGCTCATAAAAGTGTGCACTAAAAACCTGGCAACACAAGTTACGTTTTGTTAAAAACGTTTCCTGTTTCTAACATGTGTGCAGTTTTTTTCAGGAAATGTAAGTTGTGAATAGTACTGGTCGTAAACTGGCATGTGGTAGATTTTATGTTGCCTATCTTGAAAACTCGAAATGGGCCGAGACCATTTTACAGCTTTTTCATAATTTTGCATTTCCGCGACCTTTCTAGTAGTAGCTTCCTGGAGCATTTTTTTAATTTACCGAAGGTTCTATGTATATATCGCAACTTTATTTTTTACCACAGGAAACTTTAGTATCAGTGACGCGGAACTGCGGTTGGAACATGCTATCTTACCTGAAAGTAAACGAGTTGCTTCTGCTGCTTCCAGCGTTCATAATTATTTCGATGGTGCTGCATTTATTTCCAATATCAACACTTCTGTTCAATCTTCCCTTCATTTCTCAACCCAGTCCCCGGAACACTGCCGCTTTATTCGTTCATCCGATCCCGATATCACCAACAGCGAGAATGGTCCAGTTCCTATTTCAACCGCAAAAAGAAGACTTTTTCTTCCCGTGGTAAACTATTACAAGGTAATCTTCTGTTAAAAATTTCTACTTCTCAAAAGGTGTTTTGAGGTCGCAGAGAATACAAAAAAAATTTGCGCCCAAAAAGTTGGCCTCTGTTATTTCGATTGACCCGAGAACACCAAAGTACGTCGTAAGCTTTTATGTAGGGACGGCATGAATATAATTATTGCGTATGCAGTGAAGCTTAATTGATACGGCACAAGTATTGAATTCTAAATGACGGCTTTCTTCTCCCAAATTCACTTCTTCTTCCTAGGGGCACTGCATTAATGTAGTTCAACTTAAGACAGGGGTTTCCCTATGGATTCCGTGTATCAAGAGTTCTCCCAACTTTCTTGATGATATTTTAGGAACATCAAGTACAGCCTGTAAGTAATCGGATATCGTTCTTTACATGCAGTATTCGGATAGGGTACCAGAGGAGAGCTTGGTCCTCTACGAAGGGATTTCTTTATGCGTAGTAGTAGCGTATGGTATAGCTAAAATCCTCGATATAAGTTAATAGGTAGAAGGAAGCCAAAAACGGGCATTTTTAAAAATCTGCTCCAGGAAAAGGGATCTATTAGTCAAGAGACCTAGAAAAAAAACGAAGCTGTTGAAAACAATGTAAAGTAGTAGTGCGAAGTCACGGAAAAAACGTCTGTTCCAAATGCTTCTGCTATCGACAAAATTTATTGTGTGCCACTGACAATTGTGAGTCACCGACCTATTTTTATCATTTACTTACCAGTTCAGTGAATAAAGCTCGCAGCTGGAGAGAGAGAGAGAGAGAAAAAAGTAAAAAGGAAGAAAAAACTCAGAGAAATGGAAAGGATGATTAGATCTCTTCTTTGGCTTCATTTTTTAACTTTCTCTACGTAGTTTTGAGGCATTAGGAAAGAAAAACTGTGTCAGCAGGAAATTTCATTTCCTCTTAACTTGATTTACTGGTTATGCAGCTCAATTCTTATCAAAGGCAGTTCCATACTTTTTGTATTATTCCCTTATTCGATTATGACGACGAGAGTCGACGATGACTATGTTGTGTACTTTACAGTACGAGTAATTTAGTCACTACGAGAACTTGTCCTACGTCAAAGTGGTTTCTAACTTTAATGTCTCCTAAAAGTCCTAAAAGAAGGTTACCAAGATATACACAATAGTGTCACAATTGCTAGTTATATTAGAGAGGAAATAAGGCTGGAAAATATTGTACAATAATGTATGTACCTATACTCCATCCAGTAAAAAGTACGGATGCGACTAATTTAAGTTCTGACAAAGAAATTTCCGAGTAAATAATTTCCGTTGATTCATTTTCTCATGGTACCCCAAATTTTATTCATTTTTGCAGAGAAAAACAAGAAGTGTGGACGATACAGAAACTTCTAAAGGAAAAGCCACTGCTGCTCTGCAGAAACAGTTTGTAATTCGCGCTTTGACGGATCCGATATTCCGGGAGAAATTACTTAAAACTTTTAGGTAAGTTGTAATGCCAAAATTGTTTGTTTTGAATTATAGACTGCCGACAGCAGGAGAAGATAAAAAAGATTGCGGTTTATATTTATGAAAAAATATCTGAAATTAGAGTGTAGCACGGATGAAAATTGTAAACAATTTGATTACCGAAAATAAATTTGGTTTACGATTTTCATTGATTTTTCTATATATTTTTTTTGTATTTCTTTGGCGCAGAGAAAGTGGATAGTGTGATAAAAACAGTAAGGTTTTCTAAAAGCAAGGACAATATTCAACATCTTACCAGAAGTAGCCCATCATTTACTCCTCACTCTCAAGGTCATTTATCTAATCAATTCAACCACTATGGAGAAAAGTTTATTTACCACCGTGTTCAGAATATCGATGCAACTGGAATCCCAACCCAACGCGGAATTGCGGCAGTTGTGTCCCTTGAAAGTACGCCTAGTGATAGTAATTCAAAAATAGTTACAGTTAATAGCAGTGACAGTTTAAAAAAGTATTTTCCAGTTTCCGTTCTTTACAACCAAAAACTGAAGGACGGTTTTGATAAAACAGCAGTTAAACTTGCGGGTACAAAACACACTGACATTTCAGTAAATAGTCAGAGCATCCCAAATTTTTTACGTGAAAGTCATAGCACTGCTATAGCCCCATCCCTACTGCCAAAACAAAACCCAGAGCTAGAGTCGAGTCGTAAACTCTCCCGGAATGTGGAACACCATGACAGAGGAAGTAGGGTGACACCATATTTTGCCGCGAACAAGCAACAGGACTTGTTTACGAGACGGGAAAGAAAGAAGCAGGATTACACAGAGAAAATGGCAGAAAACAAACAACATCACGGTTATAATCCCCATCCACATCGTCATCGATCCTCACGACATCATCTGGCGTATCCCCGTGGTAATTATTTTCACAGTGGTCATCATCATCATCACCATTATCATGTCCCCTCCTCCCAACATTACCATTAGCACAAGCAGACCCAAAAATTTCGGAAATAATACAAGCTACACTGGTAACCGTTGTCATTATCACGAGCATTCAAGCAGTAGCAAAGCACTAATAAACTTTTATGTCACCATTTGTCCATAAGAGGCAAGGAAAATAGGCGGTGGTGACACCAGTTGGAGAGAATATTCCTCGGCGACACTTTTCCTGTCAAGTAATATGTTTCTCTTTGATCAGAGTAATACGGAAAACGTGAACAGTGCTAAATGTCCCATTCACATTACTGATTACAGAATTGCAATAATATTAATTATCATGGCAATTGCTAGCACCGTACCACAATAAAGAGCATCTGTCATGTTCTTTGATAATGGACACTTTCAGCATTGAACATACAAACAAAACTTGCTGATATATAACTGTTGTCCACATACAGTCAACAGTAGCAAAGCATTCTTTTTCTACAAAAGCAGTTATACGACTACGACACAGGACACCGACACAACAGCCAACAAAGTAAAATGCAATGTTAAAATCTATATGACTTCCGCTCACATCACTTTTGGAGTATACTGCTTTGACTGCTACTTCCCAAAATGCATATCAAAGTCGATTTTTATATAGATTGCTGGAAATTGCTTGGTCTGTAAATAAATTATGAAAAAGTGAACAAATAATTTGTGTGTAACTAAATAATTTATACATAATTCCGAATAAATAGTTCATTGTTGAATTATGATGTTGTCATTTTACATTCACTTACGTTATTTATTACAAATACTTATTTGGTTCAAATTTTTTACTCAGAGAAAATGTACATGGATTGATCATTAAACTGATGTACAAGCATTTGGTTGATTTAATTACAATTTTTCAACATATTTAACATTTACTATGTAATAATAGCAGCGTCCACATTGTCCCATTTTGCATCTATTTAGACTTGACTCATCTTTTAGCAATTATAACTACAAAAGACGTCAAAATCCCTCAAAATATTTGTTTCTTTGGTTAAATAGTGGCAAAGGTATTATGCAACGACGATGACTCTGGTGTTCTAGATAAAACCAACATCTGTTTCACACTCACACTCTGCATGTATGTTTTTAAGTTTTCATGTTTAAACTTATTATGAAAATAAAAAATTTGGCTTGCTAATACCAAAACGTACTCTTTTTAAACTTTTAAAACCAAAGTAACAAATATAGATATCTAGTATTTTTATTATAATTTATTTGGTTCTGGCCTACTTTTATGGTTGTAGTTATTGATTAGCATAACCGAAGAAAGCAATAACGGTTTTAATGTGGGGAATCACTTCCAAACTAACCTCTCAAAAACGAAACGATAATGACCAGGTGACCGTCATGGGACTATTATCTTGATGATCATTTAAAATATTTATAGTCCAGCTCCATATAATACTCTTCATTCAAAAATTCTCTAAAGAACGGCTGTATACCTAAATCTTTCGTACTTGTTCATCTACTGGGCAACGGACTCTTTACTGTTATCACCCAGTTATATGTCTGTAGTGAGCAGTTTGATGGTAATAATTACACGCCTTTTGTTAACACGACGACTGCCGGAAGCAAGCAGGACGGTTATTGTTACAATTCAAAAGGAATCTGTGCATCCGTTACTCCGCAAAATTACGGTAGCATAAAGAGCAGTAAAATACATGCTTGTGTTTTAATTCGCATTCATTAGCACAAGAACATTTACATTTTGTTTCTGCAAACGAGCTTGCTTAACATTCTCGATGTTCCTCTTACCGTAACAACGTTCTCATTTAAGTTCCCTATGGCGCATATAGAACAGTAACCAAGAGACTAATATTTCACTCCTAATTATATCCCCCCTACATTTCGTGTGTTGTGCTGTTGATAAAGGACGAAGCAGCTTCTGAACTGCCGTTGAGAACGAGAGACAGAAGGTAGCCACTGTCAAGTACGCGTTAGCGCGTTGTAAGGCTATAAAAAAGAGGGAACATACTCAACATTTTGGTATTGCGTTTATGCTAGCAGAATCTTTCTGAGACCGACTGAGGTCAACTAAATCAAAGAAAATTTACTGGAAATGTTTGCATTGCTACTGACAGAGACCAACGTCCAAGACCAACCCTCAAAGGTATAAACGTTAAAATTCTTTTATCATTAAATTTCATGCTACCGGTCGGCCGGGACACCTATACAGACTGAAATGGCGAAATCACAAGGTGGAGTTGCTAATAAAAGGAATGATCAAAATCCAGACAGAATTAAGTATCTATAAACCTGGACAGATCGTCCTTTCCATATTATTGTAACGTTACAACTACAACTTAATCATACATGTATCGCTTTAAGCCTTTCTCTTCGACTTGCATCACGTACCTCGCTTAATGTCTCCCTTTTGGTTCCATTATGGGCTTACCAAACCATTCAAGAAAATCCGTGCAAGTGTCGTTTCACCAAACATGGAATTTTCGGGGAATTATTTTTTCAGATAGGAAACTCTTGCGCTAGTGATTATGTGACAGTGTATTCATGGCTCGGCTGTTATGTGTAACATTTTCATCTTTTATCCCATTCAAATTACGACAGTCTGATACATGCTAAAGTTGCTCACGGTTATAAAACAAGCCAGAGACAACCGTCTGACAACCAGGCGCAGACATTCATCGCACAATAAACTTTCTGCGGTTTTATTCGTTTTGATATCACAACGAAATAGTTTTCCGTTTCAGGAGCTTGCAAAAGGAAGGTAATAATCAGCAAAGACTTCCGGCCACTTTGATGTTTGATTTGGGTATATAATATTGTATGTACCACCATGAATAAGCAAAATTACACAAAAGTGAAAAGAAAAGATGTAATGGGAAAATTGGGATACGTTTAAATCCCCCCTTTTATAATTTATTATTTGAAAAGTGTGCTGTTTCTTCAAACCGCTGCAGATTACGATCCATTAAACATTGGAAAATGGGGCTGAGTAACAAGTACAATAGCAGTTTGCCGAATGTCGATGCAAAATAAGGGAACATAAAAATGACAAATACAAATAGATCGAGAGTACAAAAGATTAAAAGAGAGAAAATAAACGATTCCCAGGGGGAAATACATTTTTTCGTGATTCGGCATAAAATTATTTTAAGCGAGATTTTTTCCATTTCATTTTTCACGTTCACTATCTATACAACGTAATATGCCGCTGCTTTTTCGGAAGAAAAGGGGAAAGTAAAATAATAAAGAATAAAAATGTAAAAGAGACATTTTATGGGAAATATAGCACCATCGGTGATCATGATACATATTATCGATCACGGAAAAATCATGGTAATGAAACTGGGAGAAAATAAGGGGATGCGCCACAAGCACATTTCATCGGTGGTGCTACTATCATTATTCTTTCAGCCCAACAGTAGTAAAAGTGAAAAGTAATGTGTATTTACTTCCTTCGTGTCTTGGACTCACGGTATCTGAAAAAAATATGTTGGAACGGTGCGAGGGGAGAACAGTAGTCAGGTTTACATAAGAAAACAACGGGACGCCGCGGTAGAGTGAAGCTAAAGTTTCTTAAGAAAGAGAAACACAGACGAGAAACTTGTTTTAGGAACAGGGGAACAAAGTTGCAGTTGAGATGAAATTTACACGCAAGATGAGATTCACAATGTTATTATAAAACCCATTATTCAAGTCGTATCTCCTTTTTTTCTTGCTTCGCACACTGACAAGTCGACGATCTTGTGGAAGCAATTTTTGCCACGTCAGATACATGGGTAAGAAACAGAAAAATCTGATACACAGTAGTTGAGAGAGAGACGGGAAACGCATTAAAGGATTTATTCTCGCTTGGTGGTCGTGTTATTTACAGAAGAGTGCGTCGCTGTGTGTAAATGTGAAATATATTATTTTATAGTCAAGGTTGCCCAAGGCTGTTAGTTTTCATGACCATCTTCAGAAAGGCAAGTTAAATCTGAGGCGGAGAGAAGATGAAGAAGAAAGTAAAAATAGACCCATTTGCATTCATGACCATCCTGTTTCTGTTTCTTTGTGGGAGGAAAATACAAAAGCGCTATGATTTGATGATCGGTGGTTTCCTTTTTCTTTGTGTATTGCGATCGAGTTCTCTTCTTTCAACGGTAAAGTGTTAAGAAGGATCCGTAAAAACGAATATATAAATAGGATACAAAAATGGCTTAAAATGTGTGCATGTTTAAAATTGTTTATTGCAAATCTAATCCTTAATTAGGGTATGAAAAGCGATTTTTTTCCTGATTTGCCTGCAAACTCCCCAATCTTAATGGGAAAATATACTAAACTAAAAGACAAAATGGAAATTATTGTAAATAATTTGAACGATAATTTTTAAACCCATTAATTAGGACTAAAATTAGCTGACATACTGAGACATTTAGATGATTAAAAACTTATGCTAAAGTTACACGTTATTTATCTTTTTAGATTATATTTGGTCTTTAGTATTACCAGAAGATATCTTACCAATGTATGATTGTGATTGAGATGGGATTGTTAGTGTACAAAATTGTAATTAATTACTTATAATTATTTATCTTAACTTACACATAGTTGTCGGTTGTACCAATTGTTCGATTCACTTTAGCATGCTATTACTGTAATTGTTAAGTGAAACTACATATCTTACTCTCTTAAACTAATGTTTAACCACCAAGAAATAATTTTGCTCTGCCACCCTGTTACGAAAAACGTGGTCAATGTTTGACGTGACAATCAAAACTAATAACAAGCCCTCGGAAACCTACAGAAACGCTGTAATCTTGTCATTATGTCTAGAGCAATCATGCCTCTCCAAAATTTGAAGACTCTTCTTTAGAACCCGAAATACAAAACACAGAAGAGTCCCTCCTGAATCATAAAAGAAATATAAGATAAAAATGTACGTAATTTGGACGATATCTGCCATTCTGGCAACACCAAAGGTAAGCCGAAAATTGGGCAAAGGTTGGTTCAACTTGAATTGTCTACATCTTTAGTTAGTCGGCTTAGCAAGTTTTTTTCATATAATGTAAATAATAAGAATTTTATTTATTTAGTAATCACCACTGCTCTTGTTAATGCGAAGGGACAGCGAAAACTCCAAAAAAAATGAGCTGCATTCTTTTTTGTCCGCGCTCTTCTTTTTTCCATTTTCCTGCCACTGGCGCTCGACTACTTTACTTTTCCAAAGTAAATAAAGACTCTAGAAGAGAATTTAATTACACGCTACAAACAACACACACGCCATGTATGGCGTACAAGGAAATGAAACGCAGAGAAAAGACTGTAGCTCTCTCACTCATATTTTTTACTGAGTTTGGGGTACAGGCCAAGTCCCCAGAGAAAATTTCAAGGAAGGCGTCCACCTGGAAAAAAGGATAAACAAAATTCACTCTAGCGTTTCTACAAAGATACCTAATTACCTAAATATGTACCCAAACCATATACCTACCGGGATATCTTCAGCATCCTTACATCTCTGCTGCTAAACCAGCAATTTTTTTCTATACATACAGTCTCTTGGTTGCTGACTCACACGGAAACTTTCGTAACACCAGCACTTTCCTGGCTGCTGCGTGTTGTGTGTCTGTACCATCCAGAGAGAATCAAAGTCAAGAAGCGTCTAGCATTCTCCGTTTGGATATATCTCGGATGTTTGTTCGTCCCACAGGCTATTTGAAGGTAACACACACATCTCCCTTCTTTTTTATATGCCTTTTTTTGTTGTTCCTTTTGTTTTCCACGCAACATTCCCTAAATACTGACATCCACGTTTAAGGGGGTTTCCTGGTTGGAGACGGGTTCTCTCTGTCGTCATTGTGACTATCATGGGCTTCTTTCATGCGTTCGTAGTAGATTATTTCTCTCGTTTACACTACCCCACTGTCTGTAAGGCTAACTCAGCAGACCGCAAAGGAAGCAACTAGAAACTAATGAGAGACTATTTTGTTGGCAAGAGAAGTTTCGTGGCACATACACACATATGCGTACAAACACACCAAATGGGAACGCTATTTAGGAATAACACGTCGTAGAAACGGGCTCTTCATCGCGGCAAAATATGAAGAACTCTGGGTGGAATTCATTCTCAGTCAGTTTTATATACCACAATAGTAACAATAACATGGAAGAAAAGAAAGGGAAAAGGAAATGAAAAGAATGTATGTGCTCTCAGCTTTTGAATATAGTTATGGAGAAAGGTATGAATATTTATAAACGTCTCTGCTCATTTAAACCAGGAATTATTTAAAGCCCATCTTACATGCACGTTTTCTTTGGCGGCTCGTTCATTGTCGACGGTTGGATGCGTTCTGTATAACAGCTGCTGCTGCAGGAAGATGGGAAAAGGAAGCAAAATACCATTGTGGCACACGGCATGCAAAGTTAGACGTACACGCCGTTTAGTTTAAGTGCATCATTAAAAAAGTCATCATTATTTTATGACGAATTTTCCTTTTCAAGCCACACGCAAGCAAATATTTAATAACGCGGAGAAATGGCAAACGATGTCCTCATCGTGGTACTTTCCTAATTTCACCTATCAAACGTCAAAAATCCTACTTGTTCTTGTACATCCCTCTCTGCTTCTGCAATAAGTTGTGTTAGTGTTTCGTTGATAAACGTGTACAGCGATATATCCAGAAAAATTAAACGTCAGGCAAAACACGCTTCAGGGGATATTTCTGGTCGAACTTGGAAATGAGCAGCTTAGCAAACTACTGAAACTAGTCTATAAGCAGCATTATATTTCTGGGGATTGACACGAAAAAACTTCCTTTCCAGAAAAAAAAACTAAGATTTGGCTGCTGTGTGGCTAGTCGAGAGCTAGTTGTGACGTACTTGCTCATATTTCTAGGCTCTTGGAAATATCTTGTGGAGCATTTTTTTCTCTCTCTCTCTCCAGTTCATGTTCGCTGTCAAGAAATTTGACTACATCTCAATATTTTTCTTCATTCCTGCGGTTCTCCGCTACGATGTTGAAATAGTACCTGCGGGCTATCCAGGGAAAATCCAATTTTGTTCTTTCTATCTCATTTTTGATGGTACTAGTGTGGATTTACTCCTTACCCCCCCCCCCTTCATCTCTCCCTGAAAACGACAATACAGCAATCGTAATCCTGGTGTGAAAGTGAAAGTACACACATACAGGAAAGTCTTTCGTCATGCCAGTTACAGTCAACTCAGCTTCCCAGATGAAACTGCAATTGCTTGCAAAATATGGTGAGTACACGAGCTTGTTACTGGTAAAAAAAAGTGTGGTTACGCCATTATTTTTGCTTTCATTTGGTTTCCCTCCGAAGTCATAGCTCAGAGAGAGAGAGAGGGGGGGGGGTAGAGGATGCTAGAAACAGGAAATTAATTTGCCACCCGCCGTGCCCAATTTCTGTGCGCAGGAAGATGAAAACGACAATACAGCAATCGTAATCCTGGTGTGAAAGTGAAAGTACACACATACAGGAAAGTCTTTCGTCATGCCAGTTACAGTCAACTCAGCTTTCCAGACGAAACTGCAATTGCTTGCAAAATATGGTGAGTGCACGAGCTTGTTACTGGTAAAAAAGTGTGGTTACGCCATTATTTTTGCTTTCATTTGGTTTCCGTCCGAAGTCATAGCTCAGAGAGTGAGAGAGAGGGGGGGTAGAGGATGCTAGAAACAGGAAATTAATTTGCCACCCGCCGTGCCCAATTTCTGTGCGCAGGAAGCGCCCTCGACAATACGCTACAAAGAGATTTTATACTTGGATTGGGAATTTCGTGAGGAATAACAATTTATTTTTTTGATATTTCTCCTCGCTTGTGTGTAGTGTAGTACAGTTGCGGGTATAAGCAAATCATTAAAAATCCCACGTCATAACAAAAACTTTGTAAATTGGATTTACCTTTTTGTTCGAGGTAAATTATTGGTAACCAAATTTGTTAGTCTTTTGAGTTTGTACAAACTCAGCAAGTTTATTTGACCCCATTATCGTGTCGAAATTGACTTTTGATGAGACGTCGACGTACGAAATTGTGGTAGTATAGCAAAATGTGCCAATAAAATGAACATTATTTTCCTCGTACTAGCTACATACAAAGAGATGAGATAAGAATGCTGAGAATGTAATGGTAAATTATTTTCCCCGACCATTTTGTTTCTCCTCTTGGTGAAAACATCAAATTATGACGTTTTTGCCTAGCAAGCAAAAATATAGTTGGTGGACCAACTTTTGTTATGGTTTGTTTTTTTATGCTGAACGAGCAACCATACTTGAGGATTGTGGCATTTACCACGTTGCCTCGTGCAAATGGGTACACAAATTGGGCATGTGTACACAGACCATTTCCCCAATTTACGGAGAATTACATCAATAAATTTTCTAACGGTTATTGCAAGCTGTATTGGAGATTTGGAAGCAGACTGCAAAAAAGTTAAGTTGATTGGTTAAAGTCAAATTTACCAGATAGGGTGACGCAAGCAATTTTGTTTGAGGTACATACATGAGGGAGGTTTAAAAAAATATCCCCCATCATCTAGTTATCAGGCAAAATAAACCTCTTTTCTGCAAAATCTTTTTTAAGCGAAAAATTTCTGTTGTGTGTATGTAATCGACGTTAGTAAACTGTTCAAACCATAAAGTAAATTTAACTACAGCAGGGTATTTAGACAATCAAAAGTCATTAAAAGTTATAACCAAGTATAACGAGGGTGTGATAAAACTTCTAAATACAACTAACGGAAATCTACATCGCTGCTAAGATGTCTGAGTGAGATTTTTTTTAACTTTTTAAATTTAACAGGATTCAGGTTTCTTGGAAGTCTTTTAAAAGTCTAAACTATGGAGTGTGTGTTTTGTTTAATGATGTGTTGTGTAAGCAGCAATCGTTGTTCTATTTTCTATTTTGGCGTTTCTGTCACGTCCAACAGCACATTTTGTTTTCATCATTTTTCATTGCTTTTGCATTTTTGTTGATAGTAGTACTAGACCACCTATTGTTAGCAATAGTGCACGCGTACACGTTTCATCCAGAGATGGCAATATAGCAGAGGTCAAAGTGCCCCAAGAGTCAAAAATGTTTTTGGTGTGTAAGAGTTTTCCCCTGTTACAGTTATAAGAGGGTTAAGTTAGTTAAGTACTGAAGGAAGAAACTCCATAACTAGGAGATGACGTGGGACAATGTTTACATTAATGTTAACAGCCAAACTCCATTGCTGTAGACCTTGTGTTCTGATGTAACCTACTACTACTACTATAAATACATTCAAAGGTGCTTTCACAGCTTGTTTCAAAGTCCTGCCCCGTCGAGTCTTTGTTGTTGTTTGACTTTACAAGAAATTATTTTATTTTACACCAGGTATTTTCCAGTTGGTTGCCCTCGAGTACGATTCCCCAGAGAGTTTGACTGGGACTGACTCCAGAGAGAGAGAGAGAGAGAGAGTGAGAAAGGCAGAGAGAAAGAGTAGCAAGTGCAAGGGTTGAAATTCTCTATGAACCAATTTCATACTGAAACGAGAGTCAAAGCAGAAATAGAAGTGTTGTTGGCAGTAGCTTGTAATTAAATTCTCATCTGAAACCATCATAAAACTTGCAAAAGAAAGAAGCTGTACAAGTTGTAACAGGAGCAGCAGAAGGGGGAGACATTACAACCGTGTTCATTTTCGAAATGGGCTTGTTTCTGTCACAGTAACAAGAGTGATGATGATTACAAGTCTCAGCAGCAACATCAACTTGATCACCAACAAGAGGGGCGGATGGATATATTTTATATGTATGACTGCATATTGCTGACTGGATTTTCCCTATTTGCCTGGAAGCTTTTCTCAGATGTAAAATGGAATCTGGAAACCGTCTAATTATTATGAGTGGCTTTTCAAACAAACTAATTCATTAAATTTTCTACTGGTAATTACGATAGAGGCGATAGTACCATCGAGCATTAGTATTATAACTGGTAGATTAGTAGACACAACTTAATCGTATACACGCACTGATTGTAGAATCGTACATTTTGATTGTAAAGCGTGCCAGCCTAACGCTCTTTTCTTTCCAGCTCCATTCGGCAAACGAAGAAGAAGAAGAAGAAGAAAAGCCGAATAACCAACCTCAAGTTAGTCATTATTCTCCTGTCAACTACCCTCAAAGAACGGTGAAGCCAAGTTTGTTATAATATTTTGAAAAAATTTTCGCGGCAAACTTTCCTTGTTTGCAAGTAATTATGCGAGAGGAGCAAACAAACCTTGTAGGTTTCGGTTGGCAGACCACAACGCCATTCCAAATTATATTTGATTACCTTTTACAGCAGAGAATGAATATATGAAAGTTTTCTCACCAAAACTTTTCTCATCATCGTTCGTTGATTCCTTTGGCTTCACAGCGGGTGGTGGGAAAGTAAGTTCTCTTGTTCTCTTCCCATTAAATTGTTGCACTTGCTTTTTCCTCTTTTAAGCAAATTGCAAATTGTTGTTGTGAAGAAAGTGTGTTGCCAAGAAAGTTTCATAAGCCGCTGATATATTTTTGGTGGGAAAATTTTTGAATGGGAAAATGCTACTGCTAAAGAATAATGTTTAGAATTTCTAGTGTAGATACTCAAATGCATTTTTGAGATCGTTCAATAAATCTGTTGTTCCTATTTTAATTTCTTAGGATTTAAAAAGGTGTGATACGTTTTTTAATTGAAGCCTTTTTTACAATAAATCAGTATAATGTATAAATTGATCGATGGGGATTTATCTAATCGATGGATTAATCTCCATAATTTACTTATAATCTTAGATTTATTGCCTTAATTGATCCACTTTAATAAAGAATTAATTCCACTTTTAAATAATCCGATTTTTTTGGTAAAACGAACTTTACGAACTTTACTAAAACGAAGTTTTTAACATAGGCCAAACTGAGAATCCTTTTCGTAAATAAGGCGAATGAAAATACCTGCAATGATGATGTTTTACCCTATTAGTTAATTACTGCATTGACTAATAAAGACCTTTGGCGTCGCTGAGATTTTTTTATTTAGATTAAATACAATTTATCAGTAATAGATAGAATTTGTATCTAAGAAAATTTTAAAACATATCACAAATTGTTTAAATAAGTTTTGACAAACTGTATGAATGATTTTTAGCAAACCCCATCTCTTTTTAACAAAAGAGATGGGGAAAGTTGTGAAAGATTCAAGAACCAGTGCGGTAGTGGTAGCCACACTTCCAGTCCAACAACCAAAAGCTTTTCCAGGTGGTTTGTTTCCCATTGCACACTCTACACAAATACATAAGTTCACTGTTTTCTTTACACACCACCCATCATGCAACACTAACTAATGTACATATTATTGGGTTTTCTTGGGTTGTAACACCAGGTCCAATATATACATACGTCAATGTTATACAGATTCTTTACACACCACCCATCATGCAACACTAACTAATGTACATATTATTGGGTTTTCTTGGGTTGTAACACCAGGTCCAATATATACATACGTCAATGTTGTACAGACTTAAAAATGTAGACAACGTTTCCCAGTGGAATCATGTAGACAACAAGTTATGGTGAAACTAAAGATGCTATGGGATTGTAACAGCAGTTTTTACCGTGTTGCCCCATGTGCCCCTTTCGTCTAGTAGTACTTTCCATGAAGTACTTTGCTTTTGGAAAGTCGTATGTGTTAAGTAAGCTGGATTTTCTATATTTCAAAAATGAAATGTTTTTTTGTTTTCACCGTTGCATTGTGTTGCCTGTTACTCGCTGTCAAAATCAAAATGTCGAAATGCCCTATGGTAAAATTTACGTATGTTCAAACTGTAGGAAAAGTCAAGTCGAGTTATTTACTTTTGAACAGATTAAAAACACACAACGAAAAATAGAACAATACAACAAGCAAACGTACATCTTGGAATATCAGTATAGTACGGGATGACAATAGAAGTAGTGGAAAAAGTCGTCTTTAGCCTGAAAGGCCATCTAGTGAAAGCAAATTTTATTATTATGTATATTTGTTACCACGCCAAGCTCGGATGACACCAGATTAGATAGGATGAAGCCGATGAAGGCAGAGTCAACAAAGGAAGACCTGTAATCTGACAGAGCGTCGTGCTCGAATGGGATTTCTAGCAAGAATTCCTGATTATATACTCATTCTCATATTATTGGTTTAACTAACATGGGTTATAAATATATTACTAACAGCTTGGAAATCTGCTACGGTTATGTTTATTATTTCAAAGCAGCACGAGCTGTCTCTAAGTTACTATTAATAGTGAAATTCAATGCACAATTTTAAATTTATGTTCGATATTTTTGTTAATTTATTAATTTTGCACATACCATAGAAAAAAAATTGTATTACAAAAATCCTGTGTAGATTCCTACTGGTAATTCTATTCAAAAGACCTAAAAACAACTACATTTATACTACGATAAACGGCAATCATATCATAATCATGTGTACAGGTACTGTGTTACAGGGAAAATACATTCTGGTTACCTATTTATGTATTACGGATTCATGCAAAAAAAATCCTACTTGATAATATGCGGTATCAAGTTGAAGGTTAAACGATTGCTGTCATCGCTTGGAAATGGATTTATTCAACGAGTTCATTTTTGCAAAGTTAATAGTATTTACATATAATTTATAAAGATAAAATTGACATACTAATGGCAGTAGGCATGCTGCCATGCGACAATAAGATATATGCCTAATTTACCTACTACGGCAAAATTTGAGAGCGTTTCGGTACTGATTGTTCATGTTCATATGGCGACGTTATTTTGTAATGATGATAAGTTATAAAACTGTTACATACTTCAGATTCGATTCACAACCTTCACTACACTAACATTACCATTGCATTGGCGATCTCAAAATCAACGTGTCAATAGCCCAATGTACACCTGGCACAATAATCTATCGATGAGAATAAATTACCTGTCATGACGACAACCTGACCATGTTATGCATACTTGCGTCGACGACATGTCAATTCACTTTATCACGAAAACACGCCTTGCACCATAACGCCAGTCGGATACGGATCTGACCATGATCTGGGTGACAAAATCAATGTTTGATAAGCATGCAAAATGTAAGTAAATAACCAATGGATGATTTCAAGAACAAAATAACGATGTTACTTCATGTGAATGGGTAGGAATCTCCCATTTATTCTTATTAAGCCAACACTATCGCATTGACAATATGGTATGGTAATGGGGTACAGAAATCTA
>JAHZNB010006660.1:0-17503 GCA_027744295.1 Callyntrura guangdongensis
AAGGAGTACATCCGTAGTGGTAACAATAAGGTAGATTATATGTATGTAAGGTATTTGGCGTAGTCATTCTTTTGACCTCAGCAAAAATAGAGACAATTATAAAAACATATAGTAAATGCGATATCCAAAAAGTTGACTACTTCAGGATTTTGTTTAACAATTTAATTTAAATCTTGATAATTTAGCGATGTATGATTTTTTTTGAAATACGATATTTTTCCTGGATGTTTGACTTGACATAGGTATATATTATATTCGTTGAGTCTCTTTGGAGTCGATTTCCATAAGAGTCACGTTCTTTCATTCAGGATTCATAACGACGTACCTCATTGTGTAGTAAGTGTTCGGGTGTAGAATTATGCTAGAGATAATATTAGGTAGCGACAATAGGTTGTGCAGATATTTTCGATGTAGATATATAGGTTACGCTATTATGGTATGGGCAATAATATATAGCTTGTAATCACCTAGTCTAGTTGCTTTTATATTCTTCTTTAAAACTTGATTTATGATGAAAGCTTAATGATTTTTCTAAGAAGGATTTTTCCTTTTTAGAAGTACACATATAGATAGGTACGTATAATAAAAAATATGATTTCTGTTGATTTTGTAACAAAAAAAGGAGAAGGTATGACGATTGGTTGAGAGTAAAAAAGAATCTTGCCATGTCATTTTTTTGTAGAAATTTACACTGCACCACCAGCGCGGGTGTAAGAAGACTCGCGATCGTAGACTCGATATAAGTTATTACTGGCTACTCTGTTGTCGATTTCACCGTAAGTTGCATTTACGTATGAAATGGGTTGATGATGATATTGATGATCAGCTTCCTCGGCAATCCTGTCCAACGCAACTGCAGCCGATGATGTGATGTCGATGTGATGATTTTGGTACTGATTATGCTCGTTGACAATGTCGACTTTTACTTTGGGATCTGCTCCGTTTACCACAGTTTCTTCAATACCACTGCTACGTTCCGGTTGCATGTGCTTCTTTCCCTTTTTGTTCCATTTACTCGTAGTCATTTCCCTACTCATGTTACTATCCATTGAGGCGGAAGTGGATGGCCCAGCACCCCCCAAATTTTCTGGCATGGATTCTTGCTCATGGTACAGCCGTTGACCAGATCGACTTCTACCTAGCCTTTGCTCAACATAGTTGGCCAAATCATCGTCCTCCTTTTGGCCGTAGAAGCGATTTAGAATTATGAGGAAGAGACCAATAATCAGACAGATGACGCCGGTACCGACAAGTTCTGCGGTTTCTTTTGTCGACTCACTGGTCAGCACTGCGCCTAACATTAGGAAGCCTGCCAATAAAACGAAAACACTTCCAACGTGGAACATTGTGATTGTGCCCATGACCTACACAGGGAAACAATTTCCAAATATTTCGTTATTTATTAGAATAATTTCAACACCGTTATTGTAGTTTACGTATGAAAAATCTATGTGCATCAACAATGAACGTTAAATTATCAGTAGCTCACCTTGTTTTCTGAATCATAATGATCTGGCTGATGGGAGCCTCTTCTTGCTTTTGCCCTCTTTTGTGCCTCTCTCCGTCTGCGCTGCCGTAGGTCAGCACTGCGCCTAACATTAGGAAGCCTGCCAATAAAACGAAAACACTTCCAACGTGGAACATTGTGATTGTGCCCATGACCTACACAGGGAAACAATTTCCAAATATTCCGTTATTTATTAGAATAATTTCAGCACCGCTATTGTAGTTTACGTATGAATGCAACAACAATTAAAGTTAAATTATCAATAGCTCACCTTGTTTTCTGAATCATAATGATCTGGCTGATGGGAGCCTCTTCTTGCTTTTGCCCTCTTTTGTGCCTCTCTCCGTCTGCGCTGCCGTTTGATGGCAAAAGCCGAATGTGCACCGATTCCATGCATGATTTCTGTCTTTTATGGGTTTACTGGTTTAAGTCGGTGTATGAAAACACTAAAGCGCAGTTTTACGCTTGAACGTGTGATAGTAATTTCAATTGGTTTAAATCTAAAAACTGTGTCGAATTGTAACGCTACGAGAAACAAATCATTGCTTACTGTCGCTTAAAGAAGACAAATTTGGTTATACATACATAAACACTGAATGTTCCTTTCTGACGTTTACCTTGCAGTTTTGTGCTATTAAAATTGAGCAATCGCACGAAAGAATTTTCCTTATTTTCCGTAACTTAGTCGTAAAAGTTTTGTGTCGGTCGGATTGCTTATTTGTGCGTAAATAAATTGTCTACTTTTCACCACGATGACAAAATGTCAACAATATCACGATTTTGTTATGGATTAGAAACACATTTACACATGTTTTTTATAAATTACAATAGGTAAATTGCAGGTACCACTGCAGTGTTCCCTTGTGTTGCAGAAAATGGATTTCCCCTAAATTTAACTTTCAACGAGAAAACATGATTCAAGTCTGCCGCTGCTTCATTACAATCACAATCACCATCCAATGGATTGTTGGATCATGATCAAGAATGCGCTAATAGTACCCAAGAATTTTGCCTCGAGAAATTCAAGCAGCCACAAAACTGTATTTTTCTTGCTCCTATATTGTGCTGTTGACCACACTAAAATTATGTGCTACCCCGTGATAACATCCACGCCACAAAGCCACGTCGAGCGGCAGCAACAACGGTCGCCAAAAACTTGATGTAGGTAAACACAGAAATGTTGTGACATTACCCACTTTCTTGTTTGTTTGCTTGCTTTCCCCGGATTTCTACCGAGACTACAACTATACACGGCCTTTTACTCCTTTTACAATATATACTGTACAGTCTATCCACTACTATAATTGTTTATTTCCTGAGGTATATCTCACCATTTTCTCCGTCTTTCTCTTTTCAAGCTTACTTTCGCTTTTAAAAGCATTTACATCGCTGCGACGAGTTCTTGTTTTTAACTACTTTTGGTTTGCTTGTCAAAGAGCTTTTGTTCCCTTCCGCTGAAACCAATCTCGAAAATGTGTTTGCTTTCTTTCTACCTGAAACAACAACAAACACCACATCCGAATAAGCCGGGCTATTTTCGAGAAGTAACCGATGTACGTGACCAACTGGAGAAAAAAATGTTCAAGAAGCTCCAGCAACAGCTAAGGATTTTGTTATTCTCCACCACCACCAAAACAGTAGTATAGTATCAACATCAATATTATTATCAAACACTACAAACTACTATCGGAGACGAAGTACTACATGGAACGTAAGTGCTCTTCTCTTCTTCTCTCTTTTCTCATCTATCATGTGAGTGTACCTACACTTTGGCTAGAGCGAAAAATCCTCTCCAGCTTGCAGGCATACACAACTTTTTTTCTCTTGGTTTGTCTGTTTTTTTTTCGCTAGAGGAGAATTCGACGTTGTAGTTGTTTTCGGTTGAACTGGTCTGCTATTTGTTTAACAGGAGAGTAAAGTAGATGCTCATTCGTTGTTGTATCGTTCTTTTATTTTGAAGAGGCAGCACAACTTTTTTTGAAAAGGAAAAGTGTTACAACAAAACCGCCTTTTCCAGAAAGACAAAGAGCGAGTATGAAGCAATAATGTAAGGAGGTCGCAAAGGGAGTAATGTGGCTATCGTTTGTGTCCGGGTGAAATTAGGAACAATGATCATCAACAAGAAAGGAAAAGCACACAAGATGGAGGAAAACACTTTTACTTTCACAATCGTATACTGGTACACTGCTGGCGATTCGTCGAGCGAGGAACGAGAAATATATCACAATAAAAACGTTTCTCTTTTTTTCCTTGTCTTAGATGACTTTTGACTCGTGAATAATTATATTATTGCTGCTGTCTTTTAATACAAACATTATTTTTATACAAGAGTATGTAGAAGACAGTTTTCGTTGTGCAAGAAACTATAACGTATTGCAGCGAAGGAACGGTCGAAAAAAATACATTATTATTACCCCCAGCCACCAGCAAAAACTCTTAGTACAAACGTAGATTTTGTGTCTTTCTCTTATGCAATTCCCAGTTGACTAAAGGAAACACCATTATTCTTCAAAGAAAAAAAACTTAAGTAATCTTTATAACAGCAACAGATTTAGCAAACACACAAACACCACATTTCATTTTATTTGACGGAGAGTGACGCAATATCTCTGAGAGCTTGTGCTAATAGGCTAGGCGGAAATTGGGAAATGACAACTTTCTTTTTCTTTTACAACAGCAAACACCTTTTTTGAAGGTTTTGGGCAACAAAATCTAGCTATCCGCACCTTTATTCTTTAAGTAATATCATGGTATGCAAACAGCAGGAAAACTACGACGAAGAGTATCCCGTTTTCCGAAAGAAAAAATGATGATGATAATATTTTAATACTACTCAGTTCTATTTTCTACGAACGGTAAATTAACTATCACGGTACGGCGTTGTTTATCACGATCACAGCAAAAACAATACTAGTCATTTAGCAATGTATTCATGTGGTTCCTCTACGCAATACACTGTAATGACTATTGTTGCGACGGGCTTTGTGTGACTTTCTCCCTTCTTTCCTTGCAGCTAGCTACAGCAGAACTACTGGAAGGAACTAGCAAAAATACAATGCGAAAACGGTAAGTTAGCTAAAGGATGTGGCGGTGGTGATAGTTACATGAATGGATCCTACGGGTAAAAAAGCTTCTGTATGTGAGCTCATGTACACAATGCAATATTTTCTCTCTTTCTTTCTCTCTCTCTCTCTCTCTTTCCCTGCTTGGTTTATATTCTCCCGTGGTACTCCAAACTCTTACAATTACATAGCATGGATAGAGTGACTGTATACGCTCATGTGTTTTGCGTGCTGCTGCTTGGCGATTCTAACTACGCTTTCACTGCTGATATTCTATCCCCTTCGTCATCACTCCACTGCTGCTACTGCTCCTACTGCTACCATTACTCCGCGTTAAGTCTCCTTGTCTGCTCCATGAATAGGAAAAGTACGCAGTACGAAAAAGAGAGCGAACGAGGAGCAGAGAAATGATCAAAAAACGGTGAAAAACAGATCCTGAGAAATGAGGTTCCCTGGAAAGCTAGGAATAATGTAGGAATGTTGTTGTAGTTATGTTATTACACACTCCACTCCGTTTCATTCCACATCTATACACAACAGAAAGGAAGGAGTCCACTTCACTCGATAAGATCTACCACTACTGCTGATAGAACTTATTAAAAAAAACTCCACTGTTCTGTTGCTGCTGTACAAGAGGATAAAGTGTTGAGGTAAAGAAGGTAAAAAGAGATAACCCTTCTTCGACTTCACCCTTTGTTACTTTATAGAGTTTTTCGATGTAGTTATGGCCATGCTTGAAAATTTACGAGCCCTTATTTTACCTTATCCAAGAGCTCCGCTCTTCCCTGCCAGGAACGGGGTAGTTGTGTACGGACTTAGGTACGTTCACATTGAAAAAAATATCGCCTAGTGTGATTTCATGTTCGTACATAGTTTAGCTTTTGGCTCCAGTTGTGGTGATGGTAAGTAGCAGTGGCTCACAACTGTGCATTATCGCATATGTATATAGTCATGCGTGTAAAAATTGTACGGTTATGTATTCATGCAACATCAACCGTAATTGTGTCTCCCAGAGAAAATCTCTTTTCTCGCCACTGCACTGTTGATCAACAACGGAAAACTTTCTCCAAAGGAGAAGCCTCATATCAAACGAGCGCGGCATACACCAATCCTGTAACCTCAACGCCTACCATATCAATAACATTGATAGGGCACTAGAGAAAGAAGAAAGAACATCAACAGAAATAATAGAAGTTGTGTAGCAACGATAATGCATGCGTGCGTGCCTGCATGCATCTACGTACATGTTACTCATATGTGTATATAGTCGTTACAAGCTCGTCTACTATACGTTTCTACAGAAACGTTCCCTTTTCGCTCAGTCTGTTCCAAGTCGCATGCTACAAAGTCACATGCACACCAGGAAATTTTTTGGATGATCAATAATTGCTCGTACATGTGAATGGTATTAACGAGACCAAAATTACAGGGTCTTAAGAACTTGCATTAATTTCACTCACTATACTATACTATCGTTTTACTACATGTATAGACCAACAAAAAGGTACTAAAAATGAATATATGGGCTATACACGTGTACATAAAAGTTATAAAATGTATTGATAATAATGTCGACGGAGTTTCACCGCATGTAAATATTACCATAGTCGTTATTATAATGCACTTTGTGTACCCCGTGTGTAGGTATGAATGTATTTTGTAATCACAAATACACACTGCATTATGTGCACATATTTGAACGTTGGTAACGTCCATCGTGTACATTTTATACAGAAATGTGTCTCTGAGGAAGGAAAAGTTGCGGGGTTGAGGTTTTGGAGACAGGAAAGTTTTTCGGGATTTGCTATTTGCTTCTGTTTTCGGGTACTGCAGCAGAACTTTGAACTTTCCATCAATTTTACCGATATAACTAGAGAGAAATTCCTTATATACACCGCTATGTATGTGTTTCGGGTATGGTTGGAATATTATGAAGGAGTAACCCATATAATTTACAGCTACGAAAAACGCTGATAGCGGCGTCGTACGTATAGGGTTGGTTGGGTGAACTACTTTCTCCGTGGAAAGTTGTTCCCGTACATACTTAAAGGTAACATNGTGGAAAGTTGTTCCCGTACATACTTAAAGGTAACATGAGGAGATGACGCTGGAGTATGTTCAGGGAAATTGTGAGTTGGCTGCGTAAAGGCAAATTCATTTCAATGATGATGATGATGACGACGATGACGACTTGCTTGGTGGATATAGCAATAGGCGACATTGCTGAAAGAAGTGAAAGCGGTAGTAACTGAAGTGAAGAGGGTAAAAGGCTACTCCAGGCGCCACTCCACATTTTTATGCCCTTTTCAGTGAGATTCCGTTTTCTTTGGTACATCATCATCATTGTAGTTGAAGTTGTGTGGTATAGTATTACATATTCTACACAGTACACATGCATTTCTGTGTGTGTGTGAAAGGACGCAGGGAAACGTTAATACAACTCAGATCACACTTTACTACTTCACTATAACATCATTTTTTATGAGCCTTACACTTTCCTTCCTTCTTATCTACTCACTAAAGTAAATCCTCATAAAAAGTTATAACGCTCGGGATCCTAGTATTTCCACGAGTCTCTGTACAACTTTTGTATAAAATTATATCCAATACATATCCCTATTTTCAAGCAACTCGTAATATTCAGGCAGACACATAAATATTTCTATGTAGTTGTTTTGCGTACGCCGAGGATGTTTGATAGTAAAAACTCCAAAAAGTCGTAAAATATAGTCCACAACTTTTTCTCTCCTTGCAATCATCATCGTCAGCATCATTTATTATTTCCCTCTCCCGTTCTTGTTGTTTGTACCCATCACAATGCTACTTCTATTATTACTATTATTATTACTTGACAATACATTTACATCGTTTTGCAATATCCGTCATTACTTATTCTCTTTCCCTCTCTACTTACCATTTATTATTGTTATTATTACGATCACGAACGAGAAAACTGAAAACAGCAGGGGTCGATATTACCACCAATCATCATATCTATGTTCTCGTTAGTTGTTTCCTTATTAAATTCTCTATGTATTCTGCCATTTAAACTTTATTACTATTACTAAGCAGAGACATCAAAAATTTAAAATGGAAAAAATACATGAAATTTTGGAAACGAAGAATGCAAAACGAGGATACTAAAATGGTGAAACGGACCTTTCACCATTTTCCGTCGTATCTTCGTTTAAAAAATCCCATGTATTTTCCCCATTTAAAACTTGTAAGATCTCTTAGTAACAAGCTTAAAAGGCAAAATACATAATGAGGAAACGAGAACGAAGATATGAAGTTTGGTGATAATATCGACCCCAGCTCTCTACAAACAGAACTATGGATTACAACGTTACTAGCTACCACTACCTCTACCTCAGCGCTATAGTAACAAAAAACCGTTGCAGAGTAGTTACCCTGGCATCGATAAGAATAATAATCAAACAACTAGTTGCAAAACTCAACAAATGGAAAAAGGTATGTGCCTACAAGTCTAAAAGCCATTTTCTCTCTCTCTTTCTTTCTCCCTCTCCAGTTGATCTTTTGGGCTCATACATCACTGTATCCATGTTGGAAAGGAATGTAATTTGCTGATACTAGCAGAAAAAATAGTAAGCAGCACGACAAGTAACAGTGGATTATTTCTCCCTCTCCAGTTGATCTTTTGGGCTCATACATCACTGTATCCATGTTGGAAAGGAATGTAATTTGCTGATACTAGCAGAAAAAATAGTAAGCAGCACGACAAGTAACAGTGGTGTCATGTAACCATTTCATCGTTTTAAAAGGCTGATGATGATAATAATAATGTCGACAGAGCGGAGAGAAACGACGGGGAGAGAGAGAGCGCGCGAGCAAACGCCATATGTAATACAACGACAGTAATAAAATGCTGTTTGTTACATTAACGCACAGACACTGCCTCCATTCCATTAATAACAATATAGAACAGAACAATAAGCTTCTTCCTAGTGGTACTAGTAGTAAGACTTTCTTTACTGCTTGTGGAGCGTTCTGTGAAGTAAGCAGGAAACGAAAGACATCGTGAAAAAAAATAAAGTGAATGTGAAGCGAGAAGAAAAAGTCAAGAAACACTTGGGTGTAATATGTACAAACTTATATACGGAAGCACATAGACACAAGATAATAATAATGTAAGTAACTGTCTAATGGAGAAAGAATGGAATAACAAGTCTGTCTGTATGAAAATACGGAAGAACGTATGAGATGAATGCCCTTTATTCTCTTGTCTTGTTATTCTTTTATTTTCATTTTTTCCTGATATTACTCTTTCCTCCTCTTCAATCTATATGAAAATAAGAAACTTGCTTACCCTGTTCTATTGTGTTACACATGACACAACGCCAGCCCTTTTTATGGCTCCCCTTGTGGAATTAAAAGTATGTATAACTTTTTCTCTCCTTTTTCTCTCTCTCACTTTCTTTTTACTGTATCTTGAAGCGTACCAGAAAAAACAGTAAAGCGTAAATATTATCAGGACTCAGGACTCTTGAGAACGGCAGCTTACATAGGAAACTATGTTGGCCAGTTGCTTTACCTTTAAAATTCTGTCTGATAAAGCGAGGGGTATGCAACCAAACATATATTCATTGTCGCATTTTCATCATGGAGAAATATGTTCTCACACAAACTGTAACGTGCCTTTCCATCAGTGTGCTCAATTCCCACCCCCGTTTTGGGATTTTTTTGCTGTGTGACTATAAAAAATGATATTATTAAAGATACAGTACGCAACATTTGCTGTACCGCTGTAATGTGGAGAATGGTAAATGAATATCAAATATCAACTGTACACTTATATAAGGCATATTAGACATTTTCTATTTGGCTTGTGCCAACTTTTTTACTTCTAAACAAGAAATCGCATTAAGGAAAGATGAGATTACTTATGCACATGCAGAAAAAACCGGTAAAAGGCAACACGTCTTGGGTATTATCATCACATCAAGTTAAACCTCGTATTGTTTTGTTTTTAAATAGAAAGACCCACTGGTTGAATTATAAAAGACGATACAGTCAGTGAGTCAGATAATAAGGATTAAAGAGAGGGACAGAGATAGAGAAAGTGCAGAGAACTTTTAGATGTTACTGGATGCATACTACAACAAGGGTGTTCCAATGTAACTAGCTTTGGAACCGTTTTGTGCCATTTAGATAAATGATAGCGGGTTTCTTTCTAAACGGATTAAAGTTTGGTGGACTGGAAGAATGCATGTGTTCTTATGAGTTGCATTTCATTACATTTATCACCTTACACTATCTCAGCAGGAAGATTACTACGGTTGGGTCGTAGATCGTATCAACTTTTGTACGATGTAATTGTACGGATTCCGAAACAGAAACGAAATGTGGCTCATTTGTGTGTTAAAGAAGCGATGTTTAGTTATAAAGAGCTAACGTCAGAGACGTGTATGGTCTGACAATATCAACATTACAGAAACGGCAGAGAGGATGGAAATAGAAAAGCTGTTGCGAAGAAAAAGGTACTGAAACTATAAGTCTATATTGTGGAACTATTTTCACGAGAAAATTCTTTATGGGTTCGTATCGCAACATATACAGTCTACCTTCCCAATTAATGAATACGCCGAATACGGGTACAAAATATATTACATTCATATTCATAATTCTTCATTATACCTATCTGAATAAGATATACAATCAGAGAAAAATTACGCATCGGTTTACGGTTTTTGATTCGGTCTCATCATATGGTCAACATTTCAAAATCAGTTCCAATTTGAAATTTTAACAGTTGTTTTGAATGATTTTAGTTTGCTATATTACAATAACAGCACAATGCACAGATTGTCAAACGAACAACAAAATCATTAATAAGACTTCTGGTCAAGTCAAGATTGTCGTCATTGTCAAATATATGATGTCAAATATACAAATATACGTTGAAACACATAAACGATGGAAGCAATGTTGTAGCAACAAACACACATCACTTCGCTGTTTTTAAAAAATTGAAACCAAACAAAGTATTTCTTTCTAACAAAGATTCGTGTGGAGTTTTTTCCCTCTTCAATGACGTTACTTTCATGCTAATTTTTAAAACAACCCACTTTTCAAGGTAAAACAATCCAGACCTTTTAATATCCAGGTTTTACTTTTATGAGTACCTTAATTATACATTATCTCTTTTCTCCTGGCAGTACCCTCACAGATTTCCCTATTGTGAATTCTTTTTTGATTATCGTGGAAGCAAAAAATCCCAAAAACAATGGTATTGTTATAAACTAAGCTTTATATTAGCTCTTCTATTGAATTTAATTGTATGGAATGGTACAGCCACTAATACCAAACATTGGTTTGTTGTGTTCTACTAGCCTGTAGCAATTAGGCACAGAAAAATAGTTATCCAAAGGGAGTCTGAACATAATAGGCTCTCCTAAAATTTTGACAAAAGAATTTCACAAGAGAAGCAAAGAAAGCTGAAAGCATAGTTCCGAAAAGAAATGAATTTATGCTAGTACGCTCGGGCTCGCATAGTTTAGTCTTTGTCCAGCTCCGAGAGCGATAACGATGACCACAAAGATAATTACAAATAATGGTCTGACCACAGATATTACTTCCCTACTTTCCCCTTTATTACCTACATGACATATAACTAATTTCGGGAACTAGACACTGGAACTAAAAGGGTTCTATGTAGTTCTACACTGGTACCGAACGGGTAACCAGCCGCCTGAGTAATATTAATGTTTCAATTCAATGAGCTTGAAAAAAAGCTGATCACGATCCAAAAAAAGCAAAAAAAAAAAAAGATTTACCAATCTAGCGACAAAAGCAATACTACCAATTTGGCAAGTGTACCTGCTAATATACCTACAAAACGTACTACAATAGTTGCGGTTTTATTTTCGTTGTTGTAATTTCTAATAAACTACTCAACGCAATGGTGTCCACAATCCACATGCGAACATCCCACGCCGACCTTAACAAAAAATGTTCTTATTGAAGATAAATGTGTAGTGTGGTTTTCCCGGATAATAGTCGTAATCATAAAACCGCAGCAGAATAAATAAGAAGCAGGATATCCATATGATGTGACAAAAGCATTCCCGGTGAAAGTAAACTTTTCTCAATACACTTTACATGGGTTGTGGTTACGTCATAGTCAAGAGACAGGGAGACTTTTTATCTCTTAAAAAAGAAAGTAAATCTATACAGAAGTAGTTGCAACTTTCCCAACTTTCTTTTTCGTACCTATCCTATTTGTAAAGGACATTATAGCAATATGAGTGTTTGAATTGTGAAAACACCAAAGAAAGAAAGTTTTGTGAAAAGTAACAAATACATACAAGTACTCAAAAATTCTACGAGAAAGTCAGAGAAATGTAAGTTTGAAAAGAAATGGGAAAAAGTGTGTGCCTTGTTGAACGAGAAATATATTGATTCTGTTATTTGGTAGTACAGATCGTTAAATGATTTTATAGTCACCACAAAAATGATAATGTTTTGTGGGGGCAGGATTTCTGCTTATTTGACTTGAAAGCAGGGCATTTGTTTGCAAGTATGAATTCTAGTGATAAAATGATTTACACTGACAGACTGGAGCATATTACCTTTGAAGCCATTCCCTGTCTTCATGCATCACGTATCTGTAAACTCCGTACAAGCTATTAGTAAAGAAGTCCACTGCCAATGTGGCTCTATGCGTTTGCTACAAGTTCTATCCAGATGCATGATAGCATTTTGGTTCGCAAGTTTCACGTAAAAGTAGACAATTGACCTGGAAATTCTTGACACCAGTCGTTTGATGGCCGCCTCTTAATTACCGGTCTTAATGTTTATCTATAGAACACTTGTCCCTCTACTCTATCCAACTGTCAGCGCCCACACAAATCATTCCAAAGCCTGCTACATACAGCAGGAAGCTTAGAAATGAGATTGGGAATAATAAACGGAATCGCGGTGAAGGCGTAATATATGTGTGGCGGGGCGGGGGTTAAGCAGCTCTTTTCAAACACGTCCTTGCTTGAGTGTTTTGTGTTTTCCCAGCCGTAGCATATACCAGAAAACTCTGAGCACGTACATAACCAGACAGTTGTGATCGGAAGCAGAAATAAAATTCATAACTTTAATCAAACCATAGCAAAGCCACTTCTCATACTTGACAAGGTTAAATACTACAGTCGACACTGAATCCATTTTCTGAGAGATTTTCTCTCAAATCATCGTCACTATCCCATATTATTAGTGTTGGCTGTTCCTGATAAATTCCCCCGTTTAGCTAGTGTCGTAATTCCTGACTCGTGATGATGCTCATACAAATCATTCACGCATATAATTTTCCATGTTAGAAGCTGTCGCTTTGATGAGAAATGCTGTTGCCAGCCGAGAAATTAGCAAAAGAGAAATAAAAAAGAAGCGATTTCTAAAAATATTATTTATTTAATAGTGTATAGGAATTTGCATGCAAAGAATTTAATAAATAAAAATCCCCCACGATCGGACCCTTTAACATTACATGATAGTGAGTATAGTTTACGTCACTGACTTGGGTCTTGGTTCCTTAATGTTATGTTAATACCAATCAAAGTTGCCCCTTGTTTCCCTGCTGCAAGGAGACGCAGCAGGGAAGCTTACCTCGTTTGGTAAATACGAGTCGTTTGCTCAAGATCCTTTTCAAATCAGACTTATAAATTTCAGTTCTGTTTCTGTTTACTATTTTACTACTTTGAAATACCGGTGGTACGTGAATTTCAAACATGCTCCCTCGGGACAGGGGATGGAAGTTCAAACCAAAGTTAGATGCATTGGTTTTGGAGGGGAGGTATGATTGACTGGCCGGATGAACGGACATTTTGAACGACCTCACGAGGTCTACTAAAAATAAGCATGCAAATAGTAAAATACTTTCCTATGCCCGTTTATTACCCCTAGCGAATGGAAAATAACTGTTCACCCCAAAATATACGAGCTCCGACAATTTGACTTGATTGAATTCCAGAGATCGCGATAGAGCCAATTTATGTTGGTGTTGAAAAGTGAATCAAGTCTTGGTAATTGCCTTTTCAATCTAATCAGGCAGGCAATTTATAGAAAATGATAGGTAGGTAGCCCTTCTTGATGACTTTATTTTCGCTTTACTACGCAAATTGAGTTTTGGCAAACGAAATACAGATATCATTAAGAACTTCCCCATTTCGCTAGGGAACTTTGTGTTTGCCGCCTTTATATTTAATGTCTTATTTACGTATTTACTTACAAAAATGATTATCTATAATAAATAACTACTAGCATCAGATGAAACGGAACAGTCATTTGTGTACAGCGACTAGAAAAGTTATGATGAAACGTGATGAAATTTGTGTATTTTCAGGGAACTCCTAACCACGTACGTAATGTGATAGTGATATCATATCACTGAATCATCACTGATATGTAATGTAAAAAATTTGTGTCGAGCATTACATGTATGTATAGCATGTGTACAGTTGACGGTAAGCATTTTTGTGAATGTGCTAATAAAAGCATGAAATCCTTTGTAGATCATATAATGGCTCACGAAATGGGATAAGTTTGTGCAATAAGCTGGAGATAAGGAAATAGCGAAGAAAATTCCCGAAACAATAAACTAATAATAAGGCTACTGCTGACTGCTAATAAGCATACAAAGGGCAAGTCAAGGGAAGAAGTTCGTTTCAAATTTTACTTTACACAAAAAAAATCCAAATCGCAGCCGTGGCTGTAGTACGTGATCATATCCAAAATTGTTGTTGCTTTTACTTGCCCAATTTTCAGACTTGGACTTAACAATATTGATAACCAAATTGGCAAGTGCAGTTTCATAAAATAAATTCTTGTGGAGTTTTGTATCATGAACATTTCTTCTTGGTACCTTTACTGCTTCACATTTATTATTACATCTCTCTGATTTCAGCACAAGGATGAAGTGGGTGACAAAAATTACTCTGTTAACATTTGTGCCCACATTCAAAAGAATAAAACAGATAATGATTTATTTTAAATACTCTTCTGATTTCATTACCAATCAAGCGCATCAAGCGACAATGAAGAACATGAGACTATCAAATGACGTTAATTTCTACACACAATAATTTTTAAACAAAAATCTATACCTTTCGATTTTGCTAAACTTGTAAATATGAGGCAAAATTTGATGTTGATGGTAAAAGACACGGTCAGATTCAGCACCTACATACATCGTCCATGCCACCGATATCTTACTACATATTGCAGTGGTTGCACTAGGTAGTGTATGTTTAAATTAAGACGCTAGAAGAAAGGGATTCAATGCATGAACAATCAATATGTAATCCTAAATGCCGTTTTCGTTTTCCATTTATTGGCAAATATTGTGTGCTTAGTTTTCCGGACACTCCTTATTTATTTATGATTGTTGAATAGGGTTTGTCAAAATGATAAGCACGACAAATAACGCGGAAATAGTTAAAGCGACATTCCATGTAAATATTAGGATTACAGAATTTTTGCTTACGTAACTTTTGCTTTGAAACGTATAGCATTTCTCGCATTTGGAAAATTCCCTTGTTGACATTATACGAGAAAACGTAATATCCTGTCAAGAATATCCCAGTGTAATGCATGTTTAAAGTTGAAGTCCTAAGTGCTTGCCGAAAGGATAATAACAGAAAAGTTGCCTATTGGGGCCACATTGCCCCAATGTGCGCGCTGTTCATTCCCCATTTATTCTAATCTAAATTTGTAATCATTTTCGGGAAAGCCCGGTCCATAGTTTTGAAGTGGCTCTTGATGCTGCTCCATTCATATTCTATATAGGATATATTCTTGGTTAAGAAGCCATATAATATGCACGGCACAATCAATTCATAACCCTATTGAGTCATAAATGTCATCAGGTGCCACTTTAAGCAGAACGTGCTCATCCCTGAGCAAATACGAATGTGAAATTGTGAATATGACTTTGAAATAACCATATCTAACGATGATTACGATGGGATGATGGGAACGGCTCTTTTTCCCGGACTACAGCGACTACTAAATATCAAATATTATGTATTTCAATGAAAATGTATGACATGACAGCCCAGTAACAAGCCTTCTGTTGTGTTATAGCCTACTCCCGTCTTTTCCTGGTTCGATTCAAATTCCCAGTGTAATACAACTTCACCACGAGAGACAAGTGAATGTTCTGATATTGAGTCGTAGTGTAAACGAATATTACACACATAGCTGCTATTCTTATTTTATGAAAAAGCACAAAAAGGAAGTAAGATTATTGCTGCCCATAATGACAAAGACGGAATATATCTGGATGAAATGTGAATGCAAAAACCTCGAAGTACGTATGTACATTAAGATGTCAATGGAGTGAGAAAAGAAGAGATAGAGAAAGACGAGAGAGAGAGAGAAAAGTAATCCTATCCACTCGACAGACATTTTTTTTTGTAAATACATCCATATTGTACAGAGAGGAACGATATTATTCTGGAAAAGATATTGGATTCTTACAAGAAATGAGATGAAGGAAATACAAAGAAATTCAACGGCTCGCCATCACCACGATCAGTCTCACACAGCTTCAGGAAACATTATTGCTATAAATTCGTTTCTATGCTCAAGTACTACTACATCATATATGATACATAATACATATACACAAATATAGCTTGTATGTTTTAGCCTTGGGTCTATTACAAAGCATTACGTATTTTTATGTAATAACGGCGAGAGAGTGTGTTCCTGCCCAATAAAATCCGTGGCCATGTATGTGTATATATTTATTTCCTTTTTTACGACCAACAGCATGAAGATCGAATTGGATTTTCAAGAAATATAACAAATATGTGTTGTAAAATTGAAGGCACGGAAAACCCAATAAAATTTGGATGTTATTTTCTTTTAAAAAATATTAAAAAATACGGGGTAGTTTCTTCACATAAGAAAGATTTCTTTATAGGTATCTGTGTAGTATTTAGAGCATTTATTATGAAGACACAGACAATTTTCTTTGAAAGATTACTTCAATACCCAAATTGACTCCTACGTTCCTCGCTCCGTATGTTCAATAAGTATGCTTTCATGTAATCTTTGCTACGTCGACAGGAAATGTCTTTGATAGACTTGTACCTATTTTTACAGGAAATGCTACCATTATACACATAAGCTACATAAAATATAGGTGGTCATGATTCTTAATGGATTTTTGTTTGATCTCCTGTGGGTAAAATCCAAACAAAATCAAAGTAAGAATACAAAGGAAAAACGCACGTACCTATATGTGCGTGCACCCCAAGAAATACAAAATTTTTGTTGAGTTTTGAAAATCCTTCGTTCGCATGAATTAAACTTATTTTCAGGGAGTCCATTATCTTTCCTCTATGCCTGCACACGAACAGGCAATGAGGCGAGGGTACAACAAATCCGTTACACTAGAGAAAGTGTAAGTACCGTACATACATATGTGTAAATATTTGAAGAGTTTAGTTTATGCATTTATTGAGATCATTCAAAACAACATGTTGACAGAGTGAAGGGTGTGATGATGAGTGTTTTCCAGGGAGAACCAGCAGGACAAAGTGTACCCACATTTCGCAAGTACAGACGACCGACTGCCAGCACAAAATTGTTCGTTCTTCCGAAAAAAAATCTTTTCTGGAGCACCACAGAGCTGGGAAAAGCATTGATGCGTATCTACATTACTTACATAACCAGCAAATTGGACATGAAATAGAAACATTTCACGAGCAAGTTTTGAGGAGTCAATCTGGTCAAACTGTATCATCATCATCATCATCATGCATGAGCTTTATATGTTTCTCCTGTAAAACTAATTTTATTTCTTTGTGGGCTTATACTCAACTACATGTTGTTCAAATGTATCATCTGAGAGAGAAAACATGTTCATGAATGAGCGTGTGTGTAAGTAAGTATTGCGAAATTTACTAGTTCACTCGTCTAT
>JAHZNB010006661.1:0-20152 GCA_027744295.1 Callyntrura guangdongensis
CTGTGCTGAATCTTCATTTTGTCTATACAATTCTGACGAATGATATAGGACGGCCCCAATATCTCAAGTTTGGTTATAGTACACAAAAACAACTTCGCTTAACTCATTCTTGCATACTCACCGATTTTGGTTTTTGGCGACTCAAGAGAAAAACGGCATGTGGGAAACTGCTAAAGTAGCAAATGACAACAAACGTTTACCGTTTCCTGACGGTAATTTCTAGTTTACTTTTTTTTATCGTGTTGGCTTGGTATGCTGCTTCTGGTGTTATGTTGCCTTCATCAACTTCGCACCGCACCAGTGTTGTCTGATAGTGATGATGATGATGTATAACAAAGCAGCACCAGCGATCAAGAAAAGTTAAAGGAACAAGGGAAGTGAAGCCCGTTCGTTATACGAGATAAATTTGCAAGACAAGAAGTGAGTGAGAAAGAGCCGAGCCGACTCCCGTCCCCTCCTCCAAAAGGGAGACTACGTTGTCGGTATTTGGTGGCGAGTTTTACTCTTTGTACTACTGCCTGGATTACATCGACGCACTAGGCACACACAGTTTAGTTTTAGTAACTTAATGTATGTGGCCCATCAGCAGCTGTCAAGTAGGCTAGAGCTAGTTTTCCGTCTAATGAATTTTACTCCGTTAAATTTTTAAAGAGAAAGTATTATTTTCCCGACCGACTGGTTAGTAGGTAGTTTGCTGTGTGTGGTGCAGTGACAGCGGTTGGCGCCTTCTTCTTCTTATTACTTCTCATTTCTCTTTCCCCGTTTCCCCACCACTCGACTCCTTCCCTGCATGTACTCTCAAAGTTTTTTAGTTTCTGAAAGAAAATTACTACAACAGTAGCGCTAGCGCTGAGCTGGTTTTGTGTGTGACTGAAAGTGCTGATGTGGGACGACTTAATGTAGAGCAAACCCGTTGTATGTGATGTTGTTTTCTGTTGTTGAGTGTTGAGCAAAATTGAACGTTGAAGTTGGTTGACAGGTCTGTGTCAGCGGAAGTCACATTCAGGCTGCTACACCTTTATATAACAACGTTTAAGTGATGAAAATAACTTTTCTCGGCGAAAAAGTGGCGGATAGCAGTAGAGCACACAGTTCGACGATTATCTGCGCGATGCATTGAATGACTATCGTGCTATTGGAATTGGAGTCAACGGCCAACTACAAGCTGGAAATGGGTGACGTATTGAAATATTAGAAAATTAGCGCAATTGAGTGTGAAAGTTATAGCTATTGCTGCACTTTTTGCTACTATTTACCCATATACTGGTCTAATTTTAATCGGAATTTCTCAAATTTCTGTAACTTTTACCATTTTTTTTGTTTTTTTCAATATCACATATTGGGTCCTTTTAGTTTTGGCACAACTAATGAAAATAGACAAACGAACAATCTGCTCCGTTTAAAGTGTCAGTTGTTTTGGGAAACTATTAGTTGCCTTGCCACTAAAACGATATTGATCAATGTACCTAGATGATGGAATATAGATTCCTAGTCCATATGCTAGTGGTCCGTGGTCCAGTTCGCTATAGCACGTTTTCAGTTGTTGTCTTGTATGGGATACGCCTATTTATTGCATATTATATAGTATTTGAACTTCGTCATAGTTCAAAGCATGTCCCATGCCCGGCTGTACAGTATAACCGCAATTCTCATTTTAGTCTACGTCAAAGTTCTAAAAATCCCTGGTATCAAGGGGATTGGAACCCATCCGCATAAGGTCTTTTGAGATACGTGATAGATGATGTTTATCATCACCAGCGTGATCCAGTAACGTGAAAAACGGAAACCCCGATTTTATCATCGGATAACCGAGTTTTCTGCATCTTTGACAAACAAATCGTCCATGAGATTGCAGATTGCAATACAAATTTGTATTGTATGGAGTTGCTAACTGGGGCTATTTTTCAGTTGCAACACACAAGACACGTATGTTGGTTGCTTGGTCTAATGTTGTAGTAAGTGCGATCTATCTATCTGCCCGGTTGTGTAACAAAGAAGAGAAGCAGGACAAAAGGGATTGACAGAATGACGAATCGCTGAATTTATACGAACAGAATGCGGGAAGATGTAGAAATTGTGGGTGAGTTACTATTTACTATCTTACATCACGCACATTTCACGGTTCAAATGGTATTCCAATTTTATCCAGTCGACACCTGATAATTTTTCAGAAGTGAAGTAGTAGTAGCAAGTAGCAGACCATTGGTTGTATGTTCATGATTCATAATATTCGATTCAACCACGTCGATTTTTTTGTTTTTGGCAATTGCCATACTGGACTACATTCATTCAAGGGAGCATACAATTTTTTAAAAGTTTTAATGCATTCAAAATGTGTTTAAAAGGCATGAAAGGTTCCATTATGATAGTCAGATAGATAGTGGGTAATACATACGTAGTTGCTGTGGTCTTCAGTTTCAGGCGCGACTTTAGTGGCATTAAAACTGCATTGAAGAGACCCTGGCGATGGGGAACAGCCTCGGTAGATTGCAAACGTGGCAGGGGTACACGTTATATTGTAAGAAGCTCAAAGCTCAATCAGGTCGGTCCCAAATCCCGAAAGAAAAATCTTATCAAAATATGGAATTCTTGTCTCGTCTGAATTAATGAGGTTTCCAACCAAATTATGACTTGTATATAAAACCATCATCTTTCATCATTTCCCTTCATCCGAAAAAGATCTATGTCTGCTGTGCTCCCGTCGCGCACGTCACAAGTTGTCCTAACCTTCAAATAAAGCTCATTCTTGGTGAACGTTTTGATTAAAAACACAACACTAAGCGGAAGTGCTTGTTTATTTTAAAAGGGCGATCCCATAGGGGACTTCCAAGGGAGTTTCTACTCTGAATCATCTTCACGACTGTTTGTTTGTCTGAAGTGCTTAGGTGCAATGCAGTGATTCCTCCCCTCGCCCTCTCATTTCTGTGTTTCTTTCTGTCCCTCCCCCAATTTCTCCAAAAGAAAAAAATGATCCACTCTCTCGGCCTTTAAAAATGTACAAGAAGGATTTCCTCATCGCCACTCTCTTTTTACAATGCAATTCGTCTGACCTGACTGCAAAATAAAAGAGGATGCTTTTCCTGCCTCCTTTCTCCTACTCCCTGAATCACTCCTGTGTACGCCGTCTGCTTTTACATGATCATTATCTTCCCCCTCTCATCCTTTTCTTTTTCTTTTTGTGCCCTGGTAACAAGTCCAACTTAAAGAACTCGTACTGCTCTCACGGTTGAATTTTAGCTAAGCCATTTTTGAGTCATGAATGGGGAATGTCCCGAAGGATAAGATGAAGAAGAGAGAAACAGAACCTTGCCTGCCGCGCACACACATTCATTTTTTACAAAGTCAACCTGAATGAGGATTGGGAATAAAACGGAGAACGAAAAAAGGAAAAAATGATGAAAATGAAAGCGGCACAAAAACTGTTTGTGAAACCGCGTAGAAAAGGGACATGTTAGTGCAGTGAGAAGTAAAGAGAAATGAGCGAAGTAGATAATTTCCGGTTTCTCGTGTTGTTGGAAAATACTTTCATTGGTATATATTTTAGTACACTGTGAGGTAACAACACAGTAGTTGCAGTGGTGGTGATGCCTATATACAATATCTGGAATAAGTAGGATTAGGAGTTGTGCTGTAGGCCCACATCCAACTCTCCCAACAAAATTGTCTTTGATACCATTGTTGCCTAACATGTTGTAGTACTTCACGGGCTGAGAATGTGCTAAAGCATTTTACGACTTTGCCAGTGTTGATTTGTTTGAGCCTGATCTGGCGTGAGAAATCTTAATGCTTGTGTGTGATGCATTATCGGATAGAACTGTATACATACAGGAGAGGGGCTAATTTATAGCTTCTTCTTTCACCGTTTACATGCACTTCCACCAACTATTCATTTAAAGAAGATAAATTGTCCTGCAGAAATAAGTTTTCTGAAAATGGTATACTTTAGCCAGGTTTAGCCAAAATAAAATGCTTAAATGCTATAATCATCCTAAAGCTTTTTCTCCAATTAGCGGACTTTTTTTGATAACCCGGTAGACTTGTTGGAAGTGGGAAAATCTCAAAGTCGGAACCAAGTTTGGCATTTTGTTTTTACTTTTGGGTGTAACTCAAACAATATCTTGTAAGTTTCCCATTGTTTGGTGCAAACATGTTGATTCGGATTTGGATACAAAAACATTAATGAAAACTGCTCATAAAACAACATTTGAAAGTTTTCCTAATTGTTTCATAATACAAAATTCAATAATTGTATTCAGGTACAACGTACTCCTCCTAATCAAGTCTCATTTAGCAACGTTCCCATTTTCATGTCAGTGACATTTAATTTCACGGACACATTTTCGTAGCCGCAATAATCTTTTCATTTTTCTTATGTGTAATAAATAAGCATCTTGGAATCTCTTGTGTCAACACGCCGTACAATAATTCTCACACACGTAAGATTCACACATACTATTCTACATTTGGTAAAGTTACTTCACTAATGCACATGTGTTATTCAGTGAATTTGAAGACAGGGTATGCCAAAGCAAATTTCTTTTGTGCTGGCAAGCAAAGCTGAACATTTTTTACATTACAATGTACGGTTCGGGTTCGGGTACGGTTCGGCTACTTTTCGAACACGATGTTCGGCCGAACACAAATGTTCAGCATTGCTGGCAAGTGGCAGCAAGCATATTCGTAAATAAAGTATAGAAATGGGCGCAGCAACCATTTGTCAAGACAACCTTCGACATGCCAACACATCATTTTCAAGGCAATGATAAGATCGCACTGAGACGTTAACGACTGTGTATCATGTCGACCGTGTTTGCTGTTAATTGTCCCGGTTCTAGTTACTTGAAAATTCTACTGGTTTTTTACGACCTGCAAAACAGGCCACAGAATCATAATCCACATTCATCTACGACGACCACCACCGTCGTGGTACGCTTTTGAGTTTCAAGCAGTGCTATGCTGTTGTGGTGGTGAAATGAGCTACCGCTTAGACGTTCGTCCCTATCATCACGATCAGTTTGCAAAATCCATTAGGTTGGATCTCATTCCTTTCTCAGTGCTCTCGTTTCACCTTTTACACTTTCGCTTTCATTTTTTCCGAAAGACAAAAGGGGAAGATTTTAAATAGATTACTTTCGGATGGGTGTATACTTCACTGCCAACAAGCTGTGTGTACTAAAAGCAAAAGTCATCATCATCGTCGTCAACTATAAAGTATAATAATTTTAGTAGTAGCACGTTTACATGGATAAAATTCACTATCAAGTACTTGCCGTTATATATATTCATTTGAAAAGTTTACACAGAGAGTCATTCAAGTTGAAAATGAAATTTCAGAATTTGGAAGGCTTTCAGATTTAGAGCAGGCTTCATTACAAAAATTAAAGTAGGAATACATATAAATGTAGATAGATGTGTTATTGTCGATGGAAAAACGCGCCTACGCGTTTCACTTTCTCTCGTTTTGAAAGGTTTTGGTATTAGATATTATACCGTAAAGTTTCTAAAAAATACAGGATTCGTTTTCGTAAACGCGATGCGTGGTTTTGAAAACAAAGGGCTGTGGTAATTAATGGATGCTTGAAAACTCGTATTTCATAATAAAAGTTCATATAGCCATTCAAGAGAGTGGACTTTTGCTCTAGTAGAATTTTGGCATCGGTAAACGTCAGATAATATTACTTCGATCAGACTTGAACGAGACTATCTACTAATTTAGGTTTCATCAGAGCTATTAAATTTATAGCAATTATAACAAAAGATCACAAAATTAAATTCCAAGAGAATCCGGTACACACACAACACACACTTTATTTGCAAATAAACTCACATATTATGGCTAATAATAATAATATCCAGACTAAAAACGAAAGTATTTTAAAATTAGTCTCCCACAAGCGTGTGTGCAATAACGTAACAAAAACCAATGTAATTTGGTTAATTAATTGTGCAATTTTTGATAAGCAAAGGAATGTACGACTGTTTCAACATAAATTGGTACTCTCAAATACATGAATCGAGGTTTTGTGAGAGCACTTGTAAATATGTATGATGAATAGAAAATATACCTACCCGCAAAAGTTCCGGTAGTATAACGAACCCGTTTATTTACACGAGAATCTCATTCCGCATGGAATTTTCCAATCGAAGTGGTAATAAACAGGAGTAATAAAGTAGCGTGCGATACTCAAACAACGACAAACTTTGCTGACAAACAATAGTTGTTGTTACATTACTCTGGCATCAGCAACTTCTACAAAAAGCTAAGATTCTTTTTTCGCCCCTGGATAACTTCATTATTCGACTCCATGTATTTTCCTTCGACAAAAATGATTAGATAGCCTTATGCTCCCGTCTGGAAAAAACGGAGCAATTTTGTGTATCCACATGAATCTATACGTATTCATTTATCCAGCCTATTACAACTCATAGTAATTTCATGAGGCCCCATAAACAAACAAAATGACAAAACTATGTAGTAGTACAGTCGCTAAATGGTATTTTGATGAACTACAGACAGATAAAAACAGTGAAATCATGATGATCACTACGAAGCAAACAATTTATCCGCTTGTTTTCACATAACATTTCCCAGAACACCAAAAAAGGCAAAAAAGCACGTCTTCTTAGAGAGAACCCATACATTTGCAGTTATTTTATACACCATTTGAACCGACTCAGAGTCAGCGTAGCTGAGTCTGAGAATAGACTCTAAATTACTTTGCATGAATGTACCACTCGTCTGTGGGATGATGAAAAATGGAAAAATGAATGGGTCTATATATGTAGAAACACAAAGTGCCCAAAATTTTCTGTGTGGTGAACATTTCCCTTAAAATTGCGATCTTCCTCTGTTTCCTGCGGTAGATCCGGTTCATCGAATCCTCATCATGATTGCTGTTTTTCCTCAACTTATTTTTGTTTGCTTTCCATCCGAACTTTGATCCGCCTTCCATTTATCCTCTTGTGTGGCTCATGCATAAACCGGTTTTTTTTTGTGCTTGCTCTTCATAATACAAATTATTATTATCATTTTACTCTCCTCTTGCCAGCAGTAACCACCCAGTTAAAATGAGTGTTCTTTTTCCTCCAAGAAAATATTATCCATGTTTGTTGACTTACAGAAACCCGTACATTAGCAACAGAGGGAATGGAGCAAAAATGCATATTATTGAATCTGGATTCAATCATCAAGAATGTTTTTTCATGTGCTCTCCAGCTCTCCCTCCGACTTTCTGACGAGGTTGATTCCTACTTCTTACAGAGAATATCTCTTTTCAGTGCGTATCAGTTGCTCATATTTTTTTTTTCGAAAAATCAACTTCCGTGTTTTCTCAGAATTTATCTGCCATTTGTTTCTTACGCGTTATCAAGCTTTACGATCTCAATATATCTATTGATTTTCCTTATGCTTTCTTCTGCCCAAGCTACCTTTCATTGCCTGGCCAAGACAGTAAAAATTAGAGTCCAATGCCCTGTTTAACGGCCATCCCTGCCTCTTGTTCTTTCTGAAAAGTGTTTCTTTTTCAGAGAGTAAGCAGGCCGGAGGAGGAACACCCCTTTACCAAACCATTCATCCACCTCTGTCTCCCCTCTCTTATTCTTTTCCACCTCACTTGACTAAATGGCGATGAGTTGAAGGAAACTCGATCGACCATCTTGAAAGCATCCATTTTTATTATTACATACAACTGCAACGCTGCTGACTGAATTGAATTGGATTCGAATGTGAAAGCGTACGTGCCAAAAAAATCGGAGAGCATTCGTGTGTACGCGTTAAGTCTGTAAGAATGCAAAAGGTTTGTGCGGTATATTAGTCTATTGAAGTAGTCCAATGATCCCATTACTATCCCTTCTATCTGGAGAAACGTACGCATACAATAGCCATTCTCATCATCATCAGTGCTACATGTTACATTTCCTTTTGCCGCGCGCGGTATGTGATCTGCTTACATCGTGTCGGTTCTGCTTTTCCTCATTTCATTTCGTCTCACCAAACTCAGCTCACATCTTCACAATTCAATTGCCAAGGAAGAGGGAACTGACTGCTGTGTCCTCGCAGCTACGAGTATTGTGCTATATGAAGTATTCAACTGAAAAGCGAGTGCGAGTGCACACACACACGCACTGTACACAAAGCCGACAGACGAAGAAATTGCCAAAAGAAAGAAAGAGAAGAATGTCGAGCAAAAATCGGCTGGCTCTTCTGCCGTCTAAGAAACGTTGTACAAGATACTTTTGAGATTGACTAAGTAAACACATGGAGAAAGGGAAAGTAATACCTTCAAGTTTTCGTTGCGTGGAAGGCATAAAAATGTGCGTCGGTCGGTATAGATTTTTTACGGGCGACGACACTAACGATAATAACAAATGATTGTCGTCACTATGTATAATAATGAGTTTCCTTGTTAGTCACTCACTCGGATATATTTATGCTTGGTGTTGAAGCGGTATGTGTCCAATGTGTGTGGAGCGAGGGAGACATAATTACCCTTCTGTTAGGCTAGGCGAGCAAAGTGGCCAACGTTTATAATGGGATAACTTGGTGCTTGTTTCTGCTCTTGGATGCTCTCTGTCCACGATATTTGGTAGGGGTTGCTTGGTAACAAGAAGCTGTTGGAAAGGTTAAATAATTTTGGTCGATCTCCGTTGCGTACATATACTCTCATATATTTGTCTATTTTGTCGGAGCTAACCAATTATTCCGAGATTCTGATAAATGAAATGTACAATATATTTTGAGACAGCTTCCAAATCCACCTTCCAATGCAATATGTATCTCATTCTCTCTAATTAGTGCAGATACAGGGGTATCGTAAGAAAACTTTATAATGCTCTATGCATAACAAAGTTTTCAAACTCCTCTTTGTTTCAGAGACACACGAATATCGCACACGTGTTAATTTGCAGTTTTGGAAAAAAGGGACAAGTTGTGCTAGTACTCCACGTGACCGACCACGAAGCGACAGCATATCACCATCACATTAAGAAACAGGGTATAAGGGTAACCAAGGGAATAATACTTTTGCAGGCATTCTAACAGCTTCATAAAATATTCGGGTGTTTTCTTGTCGCACTGAAACGAAGTAAAAAATAAAGACGCTCATTACGCTTTATTGCCTTGAATATGAATGTCATTACTGTTACTATTTATGTTTGAGGAAATATCAAAAGAGACCTCCTGCAAGCTGTAGTAAGTAGTGCAAAGCTTCATTTAGAGCATTTTTGACTTCAGTGGAAACGAACAGGTTTCCTCAGTGCGAATGGCCAGACTCCGGCCTGTCTAGAACCGTCTAAATGTTGCTTTCCCTATCTCATCGTTCTTTCCATCTCAATGTCTTACTCCTTTTTTATATTGCAAACTCGTAGGGGTTCGTTTTCGTACTAAATGTATTTTGTTATCAATTTTTGTGTTAAATAAATGCACGCATTATCACCATCAGCATTTTTATTGTTTCGCGCAGATGTTTTCAACGAATTACTTCCTGCCTACCGAACATCTAGCTGTCAACTGGATTAGTGTGAATTAAGACTGCACTCATGCTGCAGCCACAAATTTTAATTGTGTATTTATATTTAAGACCAATAATTATGTTTTTCTACGTAGCATCTCACACTTCTAAATATTACTGTAAGTTATATAACTCATTGTTAATTGTGCTGCTGAACTTCCATAAAGAGACACGAGCATTAAAAATAGATTTTTAGATGGTATGTAATGATTAGTTAACCGTATAATTTATTTGGGAAAAAATCGTTGAGCCCGGACAATTTGTAGCTTTAAATGGCAAGATTAATGTCATCTTAATTGTAAGTGATCCGAATAAATATGCACTGACATACTGATTAATTTTAATTGCCATATATACGTAATGTTTTTACAATGTAACGATGTGAATGTTTTTCTACGTAAGTCGTGCATTTATCAATCATTGCTAATCACTAATGAAATAAGCTTCAGTACTCGTTTATAAAACCAAACTGTCAACTGCAATTTTTACTCAACAAACTAATGAAACAGATGCCAGATCCCAGAGTTTAGTCGACCGTATCCCAGGCTCAGGAATCCTTAAAACACTACTCATAAACTTACAAATAGTGTATTTGCTCCCACATATGTGTGGTTTGTTCATGAAGTGTAACTAAGTTAGAATTTTATTTGGCACCGATAATAATGCCATTATGTTTGAGTGTTTGAGCACCTAAAACAAATTAACGAGCTCCCACATATGTGTGGTTTGTTCATGAAGTGTAACTAAGTTAGAATTTTATTTGGCACCGATAATAATGCCATTATGTTTGAGTGTTTGAGCACCTAAAACCAATTAACGTCTCTACGTAACACTTCACTACCATAGCTATTTATTTCTTTCTTTTATAGGGAGAAAACGTGGTTAGCTGACTAGGCCACTGGATCTTGGATCTGCTTAATAAATGAAATCAGTGCAACTATTAAGCATGTTGTTTTTCTGAAGGACCCCTCATCAGAATTGAATCTGCAACAAGTGTGGCCAATAATAATGATCAACTGGAATTTGTGGAATACCAAAGAAAATTTGTGGTCCCAGATTTGCCAAGAAGTGTTGAGCTAAAAAGGGTAATAAGCTGCTCGACCTGACACCTAATACACAGAACACAAAAACGTAAAGGGGTGAAGTCATTCACTTTGATTCACCATGTCGTTCCCACCGCTGGCTGGAGGAGATCACACAAGTAAGAAAACTTAACTAAAACTTGAGCATTATGTTTTATTTATTTTGTATTCTCTTCATCTCTAACGAAAGTTCTGTTCAGGTTCTGTTTCATCGACATACCACAGTAGTGGAGCCTTACTTTCCAATTTTCTTTGACCCCATGCCTTTTGTAATAAAGATAATTGACAAAATACGGAAATAAAATCAGTTTCAGACAGCATTTGAGTTTACGTGAACTAATGGTGACAAACCAGCATATATTGACCCAAAAATTTAATTTAAAAAAGTTGCCGTTGTATTTTTTTGTATATTGGGTTTTTCTCATTTGTAATTTATAAACACGTTGTCCCAGTCAAGTTTATCCACTTTTTACAACTTGCTACTAGCTAGATGACACTTTATGTAGCCAATATAATACACACACATGTATATTATGCCGTGGTATTTAAGTCACTCCTTGTTTTGGGCAACTAAAGCCAGTATATCCTCCTCTGGATACCAGAACAAACGAAACAGTGGAGGCAATTTAATTTGACGCTGATGAAGATTGAAGGAGTCCATTAGTTAAAAACTTTATTTCAAAGAAAAAAAGTGAGACAGCAAAAGAAAGAACATTAGTTCAATTTCTATTTCCTTTTTACGGGCCCCACTAAAACGCAAGGGTTTTATTTTATTGACTTTTGTTTTAAGTGGATTTTAGCTGTACTTACTTCTTAACTTAACTCCTTCTGCCATACCTCTTCCGCCGTAGTCATTATTATATAACCTCCTTCCTTTCGAGATCGTTGTGTCGTTGTCTACGTTCCTGTTCATGCTCTCATGTTGTCATTCTGCGTGAAAGTAAAAGAGAAAGTGTGTTTTACTTCGTCTTCTTCTTGTTCTCCTTGGGCTAATAAAAGCAGACGAAAAGTCATTTGATTTCATTTTCTTCTTAACTCTTTTACTCGTGTACTTCTACTCTCCTTTACAACAATCTCCCATATCATCCTACCGCCACCACCATGCCACCACGACCATTTCGCTTCCTGGGCAAAGACAGATGGTGCAATAATACAATTTTGGTCGACTGACTGTTGGCTTATCGCATCACCACCACTGACGCAATTTTTCTTCCAAAATTTGCGAGGAAACTAGAATGTTTCGTTTTTTGGCCTCACAGGAAAATGGAGGAACTTTAGGAAAGAGAATAATTTTAACGATTTTAGAGCATACGTCTTTCCGGATTTCGATAAAAACATTTTGAAATGTAGAGTAGTGGTAGAGCTAAAGGGGCTTGTTCATGTTTCACGTAGTAAAGTTGGTTTCTATTTATTTGTGAATTTTCTTTCGTGTAAACCGCTGTCCTATTGGTAACTGTTGAATGTGAAAGGTCCCAAGTCTCAACCGGTTAGGAAGGACTTTTATTAATGAGCTATAATCAGAGAATTGGATTTAATTAAAATAAATGATCTTTTGTACGACATGCTTAACTCTGCAACGGCAGGTAGGATCTACTGTATAGCCGTAGTTAACGAATAAATGAGTCACCGTATCACATATTGCCAAATACGAGAAAATAATGGCTTGGAGTCCATAATAATGGTCTATATTTATACACGAAAAATCCGATGCGAGTCTGTTAGTATAGGAAATTCTTGTTTGCAACCAGGTCACTGGCAGCAATACCAAAATGGGAGTTGGTAATATAATATATGTTATCCTGTAAACCAGCCTGTAACGAACAGAATTTGAAATGAGTATAGACAAGGTAACCATATTGCCCGCAAGATTCTCAATTGTGTATGTTTTATCATAACCGAAGTGTGAACTTCTAGAATTGGTATGTTCATGGAAGAAGTTTGAATAAAATGCAGATTTTTTAAAATCCTTGGTCATACCACTAGTTTGATCAGGTAGTGGAGGAAGATGAACAAAAAATACTTTTTGTTTGAGATTTTTCGTCTTCTCTTGTTTTACCCAGGAGAAGCGTTCATTTTTTCAACAATACGTACAAGGTCAGAAGCTCCTTTGTTGGTAGTTGTTATAATTTTTTTCAGTTACTTAAAATCTTCTAAATGTTTTCACTACTTGTTTACATTGGAGTACAATCTCTAGTTAGTATAGTGTATTTAATAATCTCTTTGGTCCAAACATCATAAATACAAGCTCTAGTTTTACCATTTTAAATATGTGTACTACATACTTTTGGTAATTCGGAAAAGTAATTTTTGTTGCCATTCTAACATTAAAAAATAAATAAAATGCTTTCACTTGAGATGCAGATGGTGCTGAATGTGCGGATGCTAGTAAGAATGTTGTAATCGTAGTTTCCAGATTGTACATATATCGCAGAGCGTAGACATATGATAAATGCTTGCAGAGTAAGCCATCAAATATTACTAATTTAATTACGGAGACATCTGCTACCTGTTTTGTTAGGATAGAAGTCATTAGGATTAATTTATATTTCCATATAGCAGAGGTGAAAAGATGCTAACCGCAGAGACGGAAAGTATCAGGCTGTAGGAACAAGGGGCAAGGGGGATAGTGCTATCCTGTATGTTAAAGAATTTTAAGCCCTCTGTAATCTACGTAATGTTAAATCTTTAAATTCTTGGGGGGATTTATCCCCCTCATCCCCTCGGTTCATACTGCCATGGAAAGTATATCTCATGTTTGATATATTCTTGTTATAAATAAAATGCACACAATTTACTAAAATAAAATTTTCAGCTGTGAAATAACTCTTTTATTAACTCAAACTGTACCACAAGGGACAAGTTGCATTTATGGTTGTACGCATCTTGCATTCCTAAACGCTAGTATTCATCGGCTACTATTCTTGTTAGTTCATAATAATAATAACGATATAAGCAGAAGTGTGATTTAACAGATTAATTTCAGATCTAACTAAGCAGAAAGTGAAATGTCGTCAAGAATAAATTTGCTGAAAACATATGTAATTCTAGTTCAATTTGCTTTGAGGGAAGGAGAACATCACGTGTTTGTCAGCCTTTGGTTTTTTCAATTTTTAATTTCACGTGTTTCTTTAAACTGCCGCTGAGAGAGATTAGACCGTTACAATATCTTGCATTCCTAAACGCTAGTATTCATCGGCTACTATTCTTGTTAGTTCATAATAATAATAACGATATAAGCAGAAGTGTGATTTAACAGATTAATTTCAGATCTAACTAAGCAGAACATGAAATGAAATGTAGTCAAGAATACATTTGCTGAAAACATATGTAATATTAGTTCAATTTGCTTTGAGGGAAAGAGAACATCAAGTGTTTATCGGCCTTTGGTTTTTTTTCAATTTTTAATTTCACGTGTTTCTTTAAACTGCCGCTGAGAGAGATTAGACCGTTACAATTAGTTGGAAAAGAGAAGGTTTGGCAACGTCGCGTCGTACCGTAAATTGTTGTAGCCGGATAATAGTCGATTTTTAAGTTGCATAGGATGCCCATCACAGTCGTTATTCTATAGATACATTTTATCTAGTAAACGTAATCTTTACTTACAAGTCTCCATCACCTTGTGCTTAAAGGCATTATTTTGCCCTGAATGTAGCCTAATATTGGCTTATAGATGGTAAAGTCATTATCGTTTCATTTAGGATCTGGAATGGTCTCCACGTAACAATCGATTTAGTTGGATTGGAAACAACGATATTCACAATTGACGAAACTGTTGTTTGGTTTCAGAGTAATCGTGAGGTACTTTAATGGCAGCGATTGCGTTGAGACAAGTCTGTTCTGTAATGCAATTACGGAGTGTGATAGATGCCAAACGTCGAGAATAACAACCATTTCAATCCTTTACAAGCTAACTTGATGCCAAACACATCAAGCAACATGACGTCGCTACAAAAATGAGAATAATAATGTTAGATACTTAATTGACTGTAATGGCTTAACTAGCAAGTGGGAAACGGGTTCAAAATGTTCGAGACATTTTGCTACTGCCGGTAGCTAACCTATTTTGAAATAATGCTAAAAACACAAAATATTCCTGATTCTTAAAGCCAGGCTAATTGACTGGACTAGACTCCCATCCCTTAATTCCTGTGTATTATATTTTTTGAAAAACTTAACTGTATTAAATATGGACCACACTTAACATATCCTCCACACATGTATATATGAACTTTTCAATTAAAAAAACTTTACATGGGTTGAATGGGACGAATTTATGTGTAGTTACATGCTTGTATATGCATACATACATGTATTTTAATGGGAAAGTATTTTCCTACGATTGCATTTCCTATAATAGATAATAGCTACTAGGTATAGTATATAGTTTGTATTTATAATATCACTAAGAAATTTAATACAAAAAATCTTTTTACATAAACATGTGTATATCTTTGATTTTCCAGTTTTAAGCAGCGAGTTCTGTTCTGGGTACGTGGATATCTCGGGTGTNTGATTTCCAGTTTTAAGCAGCGAGTTCTGTTCTGGGTACGTGGATATCTCGGGTGTATGGAATACAGGTGAGTTAATTTTTACGTCCTTTCTCTGAATCTTGTACATCAAATGTATTTTTACACAAAAATAAACGAGTAGTGGTATTCGCTAGTACTCAAAAATTGGAAGTAGCACAATATATATTATTGTGCTGTGCAATCAATTTAATTAATTTAATTATTTGCTTTGTAAGAACAAATTACAATTTTCACTTGGGAAAGCAAGGAAGGACATATAAATGCATATTATACGGTTATTAATTTAAAAAGTAAGAGAAATAGCATTGGACAAAAAGACTCCACATTGATATAGAGACAGAACTAAAATTATCAGGTTTCATATTTGATAGGATTTTTACGAACACGCTATCAATTGAATCTTTTATACGTGAAAATCTTTGCATCTAAGGTAATATCTAGTCAACAAGACCATTAGTCATTGCAGAGCGAAAACCTTTCATGGAACCGAACCATTAATGGTAGTAGTGGCACTGGTTGTGATGTCAAGTGTACAATGTACACACAACATACTCAGGTGACTACATACATTCTTCTGATGATATACATTTTTTCGTTCAGTTTTTGCCACTCCAATGGAAGTGGGAGTGACTCCAGCCATTCACACGTATATCTGTATTATAAAACTAAACTCAATAAAAAGTTATTTTCGTGTCATGCTATAAGCTATAATATCAATGTATTTATGTATGTATATACATTATATATTTAATCCAATTTCTTAAAATAATCGAGTCAATCCGAACAGACCCCAAACACTCTCCCTTTCTCTCTTGATAATCTGATTATATATAATAATAAATAATAAATAACCCAACTTTTCTCACCTCGATTTCTTCCCATTTTACCACTTTTTTTTAACTTTACCTGATATAAATTTTATGTATTGGTTCTTATAGAAAAGTCTTACATTGGATTGTTTGTTACATACCATTTGATTCTGAGTTGGTGCTAAAAGACGAACTTGTAGAACAATTTAATTAAAAAGTTAAAAGCTTGCAGTTTTACAAGGCTGAAGTCGGGCCACTTCACAAACCGTAGGAACGTTGTATTAGGTGATATTTTTTATTTTATCAACAAACACAAAATTTTTATTTTGTCACGTCAGTTGTATATCCTGCCCATCTTGCTATTGTTGGGACTTCATGACGACAGGACATAATGGACCCCACAGTAAATACAAGTAATAACACTTGCCAGTGTCAAACGGATAAAAGTACCCAACCCATAAGTTGTGATGGATACAAGCTTTAAAATTTGAAGTCCCTTTAAGGTCATACTGGTTAACCAGTCCGGATTAAAATCTATATGTGTAAATGTCTCTTACGTGTGGCTTGCAGAAAATTGAAAACTGTCATGTATGCATTGAAGTTTTTAATTGTTATTGTGGAATCCATATTCTACCATCATAGTTATAAAATATTGTTGCTGGTTAATTGTCATCAATTTCCTATATTGAAGCAAATTACATCGTATGACATAAATTATTTTACACAATATGAAAAAAACAATGGCATTATTTGATTGTTTTCTATCCGCGGATTTCGTGGATTTTTTCCCTACCTGCATCGACTTTCTCAGGTTTCTATATGAATGTGTATTACCATCATGGAATCCATATTCTACCATCATAGTTATAAAATATTGTTGCTGGTTAATTGTCATCAATTTCCTATATTGAAGCAAATTTCATCGTATGACATAAAATTATTTTACACAATATGAAAAAAACAATGGCATTATTTGATTGTTTTTTATCCGCGGATTTCGTGGATTTTTTCCCTACCTGCATCGACTTTCTCAGGTTTCTATATGAATGTGTATTACCATCCATGTGTCTTGCTTCCTGTTAAAATTTGATGCTATGGTTATTCCATCGTATGTGGATTTGGAAGCTCGAGGAGTTAAGTCCCTTCTTCGCTACTGAAAAATATCCAAACTGAGAATTTCAGTAGTTAAAAATTATGCAACAATAATATGCAATAAACTGCATAAGGCGTCATTCATTAATATTACATCTCTACTGTGTATGAAAGAAAACAATAAATAAATAAAAAATACTATCGAAGTGTCGTTGTGGTTGTCGTAAGCATGTCACATGCACCATGCATTATATTTAGGAAGTTCGTTCGTTACACGAATAATGCTTGTGATGTGCGATTTCAAAATGTCGCTTACCTTAATTTTGTAGAATCGCTTCCAATAAAAATCGAATTTCATGTGAAAACGCTCCCTTTCTGGTACACTAACAAATATCGGATAAACGAAGTAGATCATTTACCAGTAAAAATGATAGTGTAGTGAGTACCAAATCTGTAGTTTTTGTGAATTCATACTTTCTCTCTTGTGGTGACAATTATAACATTTGATGGGACGACACTATGAGTGTCAATGTCAATCATAATCATGAAAGGCATATGGCTAGGACAGGATAATAGCTCCTAAGTGCATACGTAAAGAGTGCCACATAATAGAACGAAATGGCTTTGACTTGCAAATAAACATGCAAAAGGTAATCAAATAGATAAATCCTTATGATTACTGTATTCTCCACACTTCAATGTACTAAAATATACTTTTTTCAAATCGGTTCATTGTTAAATACAAATTACACGTTGAAATGGTACTTCTTAAAAGTGAATATTAGTTCTTCCTTTTAAAATGACACCAAAATTTCAGGATCCGGTAGCTACTGATAATCATTCAGTAAAGTGTTAACTTGATGATACCAGCACTGTGTAAACGTTTCACATCAAGCTTTTAAGGAAATTTTTGACTTGTGAAAAAACGCGTTTCGAAAAGACATTTTCGTGCCATGTTGATATAAAAATTAACCGTTTCGAAAAAAAATAATTTGATGCATTGAAGTGTGGAGAATGCAGCAGTCGCAATGTTATATCCGTTTGCTTATCTTTTACATGTCTATTTGCAAGTCTATTCTATTATGTGGCACCCTTTATGTGTAAAATGTAGGAAAGCACTTAAAATTTTTATGTTGCTTGAAGTAAATGGTGAATGCTGGCGTCTGGTGCTGACACCGTTGAGGGCATTTAATCCAAATCAGAGATTATTAAAAATGTCAACCTAACTTTCACTAGGCTCAAATCCAAAATTTATCCCTGGAATATTCAAAAGTATTGTGGTATAAGTCGATTGTATGCTATAACCAAGTGGAATGCATTATGAACATGTATACATTTAGATACATATTATTTTGTAATGTTTAAGCGTTATATGCATCACTTTTAAGTACAACTGTACAAGTTATAACGTATGGATACCTCACTAGACTATTAAGAAGGTAATTAGTAATTAATAATTAATCTTGCGAATTAATATATATGGTTGCAGGTTTCTATTGCCCACAAACCGGTTCAACTTTGGCAGTGTATTGCTGCGGAACCCCCTCTTATAAATACTGCTGTACCACTAAACCAATTAATGGAACAGGATCAGGAATCGTCGAAGACTTTACTTTTGACGGGGCAGTTAGTGTTGTGCCTACGAGTGGTAAATCGGCTGGTGGCGATGTAACGGAAAATGGAGGTGATGCTGTAACTATCGGTGGTGCTGGAATAGTAGAAGGAAATGATTACTCGGGAGCAACAAGAATGCGACCCGCGTTCGATGATAACTTAAACCAATTGAATAGTAACGACCTTAGTTCACTGAATCTCTCAGAGTAAGTTGATTCTTTTTTTTATTAAGATAACATAATAATCGAAACGATATTGACAAGATAAAATTACATATTATACGGTAATGCTAGTTTAGTATCTCTTTCGACACTGGAAATGGCCGAAAATGATTTTAAATGCCCTCCTAAACTCTGGGTTGTAAACGGTGTAGATGATTGGATTCAAGCCAGAGTTAACATAGCCGAGCCAAGTTACACCTTGAAACAACCAGAATTCTATTTCCGTTCCGTAAAGTTCCATTATAATTCCACTTGACAAGTAGACCAGAGTGAAGGGGGTCCAGCAGACAATAAATGCACCAATAATTATCCCCAAAGTTTTTGCCGCCTTCCGTTCCTTTGACAGAGAAAATCTCAGCTTGTTTTTCAAAATCGTTTCTATTTGCTCGGAGTGCTTCTTTCGAGTTTTGCTTGGCCCGTCACCAGTAACAATCATTCCAGTGGTGCTGGTTGCTGAATCAAATGACTTTTTGGCCGTATTTTGTCGCACTTGAATTGACTCCTTCGTTGCATCGGTCGAGGGATCGTCAACAATGTCCCCGGATGACTGGTCTCAATACAGGCAATCTTTGCACGTTCTCGGAGTTTATTTCGAATTAAAAGAAAAATACGACAGTAGAGTATCACCATGATCACGGCGGGAATGAAAAACGCTCCACTGGCTGAATGAATTATGTATCCCAATTTCTTTGTCAAGAAACAAGCCATAACCTCTGCGTCGGGAGCAACCTCAACCCAGTCATTCCAGCCGAGAACGGGAGAGGATGCAATCCATAGCGCAATCAACCATAATGCCCCACACACAATCAGCGACATTCGAATGGTTCTCGATTGGGCGTAGGATACGCCCTCGTTGATGCTACGAAATCGATCCACAGCAATGGCACTGATGTGAAGAATTGATGTAGAACAAACTGTGACGTCAGAGGTTAGCCAAATCCTACATAAAACAGGGCCAAACCGCCATCCTTGATACATGTCGGTCATGTTTAACGGCAGAATAAATACACCAACAGCCAAATCTGCAACTGCCAAGGAGAGAAGGATCATGTTTGAGGGAGTACGAAGAGCAGTTTGGGTGAGAATTGCGACTATCACCAGTAAGTTGCCTACTATTACTTCGAGAATCAGGAGGGACATGGGAATGGCAGTTACAAGAATGGCCCAGGTAGCCCACTCGGCATTTTCTGTAACGTTGGTAGTGTTATTGTATTCCATTGTAAAAATTTTAAAACGAAAAAAGTAACACACTGCACGGGGTAACGCTAAAACGGGCAATGGAAGAACGATAAAATA
>JAHZNB010006662.1:0-33517 GCA_027744295.1 Callyntrura guangdongensis
GTAAAACTTACACAACCGAGCTGATTCTGCATGTGTACATGTGAACGCTGATCATCATGCAGTACTTTTTAAAACTTATTTTCCTCATACAATGGCATGTTAATTATAATTTAAGGCCTTTTCACCCACATGATCTAAACTCCTTTTAACTGCTTCAGTCAACTTTCTACAAAGTGAAAAAGTATCCTTATGGAGGTTTAGATAAATTCCATAACCTCACAAAAACAAACTGTTAACTATATATTCTCACTAAATATATATCAGTTATATTACACTATAAGTTGTAGTACAAATGCTGATAATTTTTAATTTTTGTTTTAAACAACATTGTCTGTCGTTCTAAACTGCGCGCTGATCAAGTTTCTTTGTTTAGGTATTTATTAATGCGTTCCATTACTCCCATTGTCAGTCACAGCTATTCTTGGTAATGCATATTAGCCTGACTTTGTTAAATATGGCGGTGGTGAATTACGGAGTTCCACGTAGAATGAAGGTGCTTATATTAGCAAGTTTAGTTGTGACAGTTTAGTTTGTAGGTCTGTGTATATGGGAACAAAATGGGTATCAATTCTATGGCGGTGCAGTTGTACCTTTAGCTGAACCCATAGACTTTACATAGCTGATATTTCAAGTGTTTTAAGCTAGAAAAAGTGATTTGTCTACCAACAGTGTTTCTCTAAATTGATATAATTCAAATATGTTGAGAAAAAGGTGGCTTGAAATAATCCCAAAATCCCAATATAGAGGATTCCGCAACTGGGGAATATGCATTTCTCCTGCTTTATGGTTATTATTATAATACATAAATACAATGCCTACATTAGGTTATGCTTTACGTTTCATTGATTAAACTGTCCTGGCGTGTTGTAAACTTTATGGTTTTAACTTTTTTGCATAAAACATATTAAGTGTTTTAAAGTGGACGAAATGATCGAGTTCAAAAAGCAATTATTAATAAGTTATTTCTCATGTCTGACTTGATAAACAAACAACAACATTTAAATAGGTATTCTTGCATGTATACTTATACACAAACTACTACAGATTAAAGGAATCGTTTCCATTTCCGTTGTACGGCGATTTTATGAACGTCGCTGAATACATGTCCATGAATTAAATGTATGATGATAAATGAGCATTGCCGGTTGCAGACATTAAACGCTCATATCCACGTTAATATCTTCTAAGTGTTATGATCACTGCACAACCACGTCATCCATCATATAATCACAGCACTCTGCTGTATGATGCACATTATTTTCCAACCTCAACCAACTACCCCTAACATAAAAGTTTCATAAGATCCATATAATCTTTCTCTGAGTAGCTTGCGATTTGCAAAATGAAACCTTCCGTGAACTGGCCAAAGTAGGTTTATTGAGAATGCATGTTTTATGGCGGTAATGCATAGCGGAGCTGGGAAATGAATCTCGCTAGTTTACCGTGCGTATATCATAACAATGCATGAGTAGTCCTTCGCATCTTTTACGTCACAATGAATAGAAAGAGCACAATATTATGTCTGGTATCAAATGATTTCTTTTTTCGAGCGTTATGAAATTTCTATTATACATATACATATTATGTGCTATTTAGTACTTTTCGACAGAAACTTGGATACGCCGTACCGTTATTAAAAAAGTTGGTTGACTGTGTGTTATTATTACAACTTACAACGCTTACAGCACATAGGTTACTCCTGCATTAATGATATATAGACAAGTAAAAATACGGCCTGAAACTGGAGAAGAGATAAGAGATTTTCATGTTGTCTTTCCCTCTGCAACTTTTTTACCCGTGTATTTCTTCTATCGGTATTCTGATTTTCGAGAGATGTTCTGTTTATTCAAATGGTTGGTTATAGTTATGAGCATATCTACCTTGAATGTACTGTGTCCCTTTTTACTTGCTGTTCCTTCAAGTTCCCTTCTGTCCTCTTTCTCAACGTCTTTTTATTTCACAACGCGTAGAAAATAATTGTATACGTAACGCATCACTTGGTTTCTCCTTTCCACTCCATTCTACTAAAATTATGTTTGTTGGGTTGCCTACATGGTATAGATCGACGAAAGTACGTACAACGGTTACCGCTGTCATTGTCGTGTGCATCGCAATCACCATTAGATTCCCAAAGGCTATAAATATTGCTTTTTACCATCATACCATCACTGTTCGAGCCAGCTTTTCTCAATTCCATTTATTCGCCAGTGAAGCGATGGTGGAGCTCTTCAAGAGAAACTGTTTATGGCAAAGGGCCTTTTCGTCATTGAGCTATTTTAGACAAAAAGATGATTATTACGGGGAGAGTGCTAGGTATGAAATTGTATTGCTGTGTCGTGAAACTGTATTTCTCCTGATACAATCTCATTTGCATATGTATGCAATCGCTTTCCTCAGCTCGGGTAACTAGGTATTCCAACAATTTCACCTCAACCCGCCAATTTCTCTCCAACTACACATTTGCATCATCGACGTAGACATAATCATCCAGTAACCTTGCCGCAGACGATGCTATTGTTATGCAAAGTTATACACTTGAACCAGGATTGAGTGTATTGTTTTTCTTTTGGTTTATTATCCTGTGTATACGTCGGGGACTTGGTGTCTTTACTGAAATAGTGTGCTAGTGTGCTGAGAACGTGGACAGTTTTTTTACCATTGTGATAGATAAAAGGAATAGTGAATATTACATATATACATGAAAAATTGTATACTAAAATGCAGTTTCTACAAAAGCAATTTAAATAACTATCTTATGTATGTGTAGTAATTGCAGTAGGACAGTTGGAAACACCCCATACGAATACAAAAGGTTTAATTTTTGCATTTGTATTGAGTTTAAATACATGTATTCACGCTTGTCAGTAGTTATAATCAATACGTTGCTATTGAACGGAGGGGCGTATTTTAAAGGCCGTCACTTCAGGGACAAAAAGCTCTCGTTTCCTTATTCAGCAAGAATTGGGACAAAAGCATAACTAGTACACGTACACGTCTTACAACTACTATTTTAATGCGAATGAAATTGGCAAGGATGAGACTTTTCCTGGAACACGAAGGAAAGAGAAAGTGGATCTTTAAAAGAGCCAACATAAAAGCTGTGTACGTAATTTGTTCATATTTCCAAGTATAACTTAGGGCATATTTACAAGATAAAGTTGTGCTATGTGCAATACAAACAGCTACTTAGAGGGGGTAGAACCTAAATGCGGAATGAGATAACTTGCTAGCAAATCTTTCTGCTTTCCCTGGCACTGATGCTAATAATAATAATAATAATAATAATAATCCTATCATTTTTTTGTTTTCGGATTAAACTATTGGTGTACTTGCTTTTGCTGATAGTTGTAAAGGATGCGCCACACACAATATTATTCCAACGCTCACGCTACTGATAGTTGGCAGTTACAGATACCTAATCTGGGGAGCCGTGATGTATATGTAGTAGGGCAAAAGCGGTATGCATTATGCATTACAACTCACTTTGTTCTCTTTGTGTACGTCATCAAAATGTTTTTACGAAGCACGTGGAATATGTATAGCGTACTGTGCGCTCATGTATGTCCATCTTTTCATTTACTGAACACAATAGAGCTGCCTGACTGGTTGAGTAAATTACGGGTCTTTTCTTTCTTCCTCATTCGCCTGAATTTGTTATGTATGGATTAGGACAAATGAGCTGAGAGATAGAGTTGCTTATTATTTGAGTCGGCTTTTGTTCACCTCAATAGCTTCCATTTGGTATTTACTACACAGATAGTACTGTTTCCTTTCTCTCTTGTCGTTTCTTGCCTCTTTTGAATTTTATACGTATGGACCGCTGAACACCAAGTTGATCTTTGGGGTCTCACTAGCAGCTTTATTTCGTTTTCATTTTAGCTGACAGACTTGACAACGGCACGATGAAGTCTCTAAAAGTACTGATTACAATGATGAACATGATGACAGTTTCGTGGTAGTATTCTAAGCACATGAGATTTTCATTCCCTCTCTGCTTGATATGCCACTCGTCGCTGGATTAGTAGATGACAACGGTTTTCCAGATTTTATTTAGTGAAAAAGGATAACGAATTACAAACAATATACAATATACAGTGAATTATACAAACAAATTCAGGAAAAGCCAAGGTAAGTTGCTCCCTACATAGCAAAACTAGTAGAAATATTTTTTACTTTGGAATTCAGTTAGAGTTTGAGTTAAGACTGAAGTTCAATTATTTTTTCGCAAATATTTACTGGAAGAGGCATTGTATGCTTTCAATTCATTAGGACACGAACCGCTGGGTTTAGGACGACTACAGTACACCATTGATTAAACTGTAGTTCTCAAATATGTACAAAATCTAACAAGTATCAATATTATCCATTATATTCGTCCTAAACCATTGATTACGAAAAAATGAGAGAATATAAATGTTGTTATACACTCTACAGTTTCCACTGAGTCTTACATATTTTCATATACTTGTATTTAACTGGGCCGTGAGACATTAATCTCCATTGCTCAGTGAGTCATGATGGAGCAGCGAGCTAAAACAAGCGCTAACATAAGTGGGTATACTACAATTTTGCCGTTTTTGCTGTACTTTCTTTAACATGTACTCAGAGAATCTTGTTTTTAATGCAGTACTCTTCTCTGTTTTTTACTTTCGGATTTTAGTTTTTCACCCACTAGTGAACTAAGTTACCGTTAAAAAATCAGCAGGAGCTGCAGTATAAGTCAGTGGAAATGGGACGCTGGAAAAAAGTTTCTTTGCAAACGAGGCCAGGTCCAGAGACGCGACTCTCAGGTCCAAACCAACTGCTGGGTTAATACGGGTCTTGTCATATACTTTTCACTGACCGTGAAAGCAGTCCTTGTGTTTGCAACGACGATCATGATTATATGATGTTAGTTTGTTGGTGTACAACAGTGAGCAATGTTCGAGGAATGGGAAGCAGGAAAATGAAATTGGGTCTTGTATATGAATGATATGTATATACAACACATAGGAAATGCTCGTGTAGGGATACAAAAATATTGTACGGAAACGTATGTATTTAATATGGATCACACACTATCTCGAAATAATATTACATGTTTCACTGAATTTTCAGCTCATTTGTTATTTTCATCTTGACAGTTTATAACCAGAGAGTGATCCGTGTGCTTGTCTGCTTTTCCAGCAGCACAGCAATTGTTGTGTTTTGTATAATACGTTATTTACATTCTACTACTTATGCATTTCGTTTTTTTAAACTCTTAGTATTCATCATATGTATGTATATGGTCTCTGGTTGGCTGTGCTCTCAGTATTTGATCAACGAGAAAAATATGAAAACCAAATTGCCGGAAAGAATAACGAGAATCTCCATTTTCCTCTTGCGTACAATAGAATACATAGGCAGTTAAGTAACAGTATCAGTATTGTTATATTTTAGACGAGCTCTCTCTCTCTCTCTCTTTCTCTCTGTATGTTACAACGATTATAAACATGTACGAACAAAATATGCATTTACGTCATATTTTAAAAATTCAACCTTACGTACTTCCAGAACTTTTCCTCGAGCTATTTTCCATTTCCCATTCACAATTGAATGGTCTTGACTTGAAAAGATAGGAGAATGTCAGGAAAATGAAAAATGAACCGAATTTTTTATCCTGGACTGTTTGTATTTGCATTTCCAGAATTGTAATCAACTTCAAATGTGAAGTGTCCTGTTTCTCGTGAAAAAGTTAGAAGAATGTACCGGATGATAGATGACAATACCACAGTATATAACAATAGTTTTAGCTAGAAATTAACTTTTGGTGAATGGTGAAATTTTTATCAACGTTAAGTGTGCTCTGCACTTATATTGTTAGCAACGTTGTAAATAATTTGAGATCTCTTGCACTTTAAAAATTTGATAAGAACTTGTGTTTAAGTGAAAAGTACATGATTCTAAACATGTACAACAAAATAACAGGATTGTATACAACATTAGTAAGTATTTCAATGTATAATGTACAGTTCCCCTACTAACGTATACAATCAACCGTGATACACACGCCGTTCCAACAAGTTCAAAGCGAAGTAGCTAGTTTTCCGTGACATTGCTTTATATCTACGCTACGCTCACATAAGCTGGCCACATTACAAACAATGTATTTTCGAATCTAAACGCCCTGCAGTATCATAATTGTATGTGGTCTAGATTTACTTTCCAGAAGAGTCAAGTCAGGTTTAGGTCATCATCCCTTTTGTGGTTACTGAGTAGTAAAATAAATTATCAGGCGCACATTCAAATATAATTTCCTTTGGGAAAGTTCTGCGGTCACAGTAAAGAACATTCCTAGTTCTCTGGGTATTTGGCAGAAGGGATGATAGTAGAGAGATGCCTTAAGTCTTTTGACTTTCGTTGTTGTTTAAATGCAGGACTCTTTCTCTCTCTCTGGGTATAGAGTTGACTCCAATCATTCCTCTTGCATGTAAGCTATGTCTGACGAGAGAGTTTATTTTGCTATAGGAAAAAGAATAAAATGATTCGGGTGATGATATGCAGGATATTCAAGTGATCATATGAAATTCAAGAGTGTGGATTATGACGACTACGTGAGTGGTTATGCTAATACATTGAAACATATTCTTATTTACTTATCCATGAAAGTGGAATAGCCTGTAGGAGAGAAACGTGGTGTTCAACCAAGCCAAGCGTTCAGGCTTGTGCAGTTTATGAATATTGCATGATTTCACCAGGCGCTGGCGTACAATATTTGTGATGATATTGCCACGAATAATATTTTGATTTTGGAAACAACAACAAAATGGAACAGCCAAGTGTGTGAACCTAGCTATATCATGGAACTTTCACTAGACACCTTATTATCCGTCTAACTTCCCTTTTGAACAAATTGGGGACCTATCGTTTGTACCACAAAATGTTATGCAAATATCTCATCTCATCTTAGCTTATGCGCTTTTTTTAAAAAAAAAATCAGCTTACATATGCCATTAATATAGACATCGTGCAAGTTACATATTGCTATATATTACCCTTGCTCACGTCAAAATATCGTTTAACTTGGTGTCGACAGCAATTTTCCAATTAGATTTAAATCCCAGTTGATGATTTAGAATTTGTATACCTCACATTCGAACTCCTGCACATTGACGGCGGTAAAATTGGATAAACGACGTAGCAATAAGATAGCTGGGGTTGAATTGACAAAATACCAAGTACGGCATCAACTTGGTAAGTGGAGCTGATTTCCTGATGATTGGTTCTTAGGCATATCACAATGAAATATCTAACAGCAAACGGTAAGTTTTTGATAAGTCGTAGCTATACATCTTGGCAATATGAATGAAAGCAGGCAGATAAATGTGTTGTGGTGAGAGGTACAGGTTTACAAATTAGCTGGAAGGGGGGAGTTTTAGGGTGTCCTATTTTTGCTGACTCGAATCGAAAACTAGTGAGCTCAGAAAATACGCTGCATAAATATTCTCTACCCATCATCCACGTACATGAATTTATATTCCGACGAGTTTGTTGATTCGATTGGGATACTCTGATAAAATACTTGTACACTTGTCACTACTAATGTGGTGGATCGTGGAAGACAAGAAAAGAATAAAAACCCTTTTAGTATTGATCCAACTCTGTTTAGTATTTCCTCTACCTAACATCCTTCCTGTTGAACAAGCAAAATATGTTTTCTCCAACGGAAATCAGATTCGTTGGAAGCAAATCCTTGAAATGCTGCTTGTGTGCATTAAATCAATGAAGCTTTTAGAATGTTTCACTCCCCTGGAATGTACCTCGCTGCTAATGGAACAATTTCGTGTTCTCCAGAATTTGCTTTAGCTTGCATGACAATTTTTTCTTCAGAACCAAATATATGTAACGACGCCGATCGCTCTCCGTTGGGTAGCATAGAGATGGAAATGAAAGATGCTAAAACATTAAGCAATACATAAAACATTCATTAATCATGTATATAATAACCATAAGACATACATACATATATGTAGTTGTTGTTCGGTGGAAATAAATTACTTAAATCCGGAACATTACAATATAAGCTTAATCATAAAACATGTGTGTCCTCAATTCTTTTTGTACAAAGAAATATTTGACACTTCAAAACTTCTAGTACCATCTCTATCATAAAAGCAGTGTTTTTTTTTGGTTTTGAAAGATACGCCGGTAGTAATATTGATTCTGCTTGAAGCTAATCCGGGACGTTTCATCCGAAATCAATATGTAATACGTGTTTCTACTGCTGACGACGTTGTTATTATTTTTGTAAGCGGATTGAATGTACTTGAGGCAATTGAATGCGTGGTGAAAGTCAGACAGAGAACAATATTTTTATTTTTAAACTATAAAACTAATGTACTATGAAAAAAAATATGTGTGTGATTATTACGGTTTTTTATAAAAAATAAATACAATACTGGATTTTCGTACCTATAAACATTAAATGCAGCCGCAGCAGACTATATCAGAGTATTTATGTGTTTTTTTTTTGTTTTTGTCAGAATACATAACACTCGTTACTTGACGAGTATTTCTATTCATTCGTATGTAGATTTTGCATTTTTAATAAAATGGTATTTTTACACATGCTAAACATCGATAAAAAACAGAAGGGAATAAAGAAATCATGACTTACAACACCACACATGAAAGTTTATTGCATTCGCACCATTTCTCTTTCGTACGAGAAAAATAATAAAATGCGAATACAAAAAAAGTACAGTAAAAACACTCGCTGTCGAGTTAGTCGAGTATGTGCGAAACGGCTTTATGTACTTTCAGTAGTGATGATGATGTACTTGTTCCAAATGCCACAAAAATGTACCTATTTACTTACTTGGACAATAAAAATCTTACGTTTTGTTCCGTCCTCTTTTTATTCACGCGGGTTTTTCATATATTACCAACAAACCTAAACCAAAAATGAATGTGTACGGAATGTATTACCTATTTAAAATGTATGTCAAGTTTCTTAAAACAACTCACATATGAAAGCCAAGCCACCAGAAAGTCTAACGACTTTTGCATTCGTTCTTGTGAGCAAACCATGTATGAATGCACGTCATTTCTGGAAGGGTGGCCTGGTATTACATGCCGAACAAAGAAAGATGTCGAATATGATAGAGAAAATCTTGATATAATAGTATTGCAGAATATATCAACTAGATTGGATGTAACAATGTATACGTTAAAGGTTTCCCAAATTATACATCAGCTCTCATGCATACAGCAGAGCTAGGAGAGCAGAGAGGAGATGGAGAGATTACATTTTGCTTGGTTTGTTGATCGATGTAGTGACTATTTTTAATGTGTTTGCCTCCCGAAAATCACAAGTCAAAATGAGAATATTCACGTAAGCAGTAGGTCGTACACATAAGGAGGGCCAAAGGAGTCGGAGCAGAGCAAGCGTTTCATTTTGCCGCTGTCTACGAAATAGCAAAATTTCTTAGCGTAACAAACTGGATAGGACTTGACGGGGAAATGCAGGGTTACATAAATGAAAATATGTGAAGCATCTTCTGGGTAATAGGTATATCGCTTTAAGCACGTTACATTAAACCACGAAATAGCATGAACCTTAAGTCGTTTTGAACTTCAGTTTTTCTTCTTCATCTTACCTTTCGGTGGCTTGCAGCTTCGCTTTTTAATAAGTAGCGGATATTTCTTGAAATACTTTTATATTTTCCTGTCTTCTGTTACCTTTTACTTTTCTCCAAGAAGTTTCAAAAAGTTAAGTAAAATGACTTAAAATAATGGAATTTTATTCTGTCTGCATGTATGCATGCATGAATACCTAATAGATACGAAACGGTAGTATGTACTGCTGCTTCGAGTCGGAAATATTTTTTTCTTCTCAAAATTCTTGTCGTTACGAGCTTGTCTACACGTTTGTATCTTTTTTCAACGAAAAGTCAGAGTTCTTAAAAGATGATTCCAACTCTGAGCACAGCAACGTTGTTGATTCTGATATCAACAAGAATGTGTGGTACATTGCGTACTTTCCTTGTAAGTATTTTTAGTTTCTCACTACTTTTTCCAGCATTTATTTTCTTTAACCACTTACCTTTATCCATCTTGAAAACGACTTTTCTTATTTTCATATGCATTGCATCACCCACAGACACACGTTTCCCCCTCATACAGCGGTACTATAAACGATGTAGATGGTTTTCGTCTCGACAAGTTTTTGTATCCATCTACACTTTTCCCTTGAAGACAGTTTCAAAGTGCACATGTCATACATACATATGTGTATCTTCCATTATTCCTGTAAGAAATGAAGCCTGCTGGCAACTGAGAAAGAAGTGGCTCGGGTGCCTATGCCTGCCTTCCTTAACTGTGTCAATTTTTTCTCAATCCCTACATATACTATCCAACATTCGCTCCCTTCAGGACCCTTTTCCTTCTCTCTCTCTCTCTCGCGCTGTTTCTTCTACCTACTCAAGGGGACTTACCATCTTTTCGTAGATTCCAACGAATCCCCATTTCAACAACAGCAGCATATCGTGAACATCAAAACCAGCAAACGTAAGAACGAAAACGAAGAAAAAAGAAACTAGTCCATCCTACTTTTGCGTACACTCACAGTGTACATATGTGCCTGTGTGCGAGAGAAAAAGAAAAACGAAGGAGATATGTGGGAAAGTAACCTCAGCCATATAACTACCAAACGCACTACTTCTTTTTCCACTGTTGGAAAAACTACAAGTTTTACTGCAGAAGAAAGTTTCTTCATTTTACCTAAGAAAGAATAAATAGTGGTAGTATGTGTACATATCTCTTAACCACACACTTTTGTTGTCGTATTTAGGTATACGTGAATTCACTCCTTGGCACTGCATCATCACTCCTTTTTTCGGTTTCCTTTACTTTCCTTTGTCTGTTCTTCCACGAAACCAGCGGCAATGGATTATGGTGTCCCAATAGGATGTTTTACATAAAAACAGCTTGTAAGAAAGAGGAATGATGGTACACTTCTAGAGTACTGAGTACTGAGTAAGTACTTTTTAAGATAGAGGTTTTTAAACTGGATAAAGAGAAAGTGTGCATCAAAACATTTCAGAATTTGCAATAACAAAGTTTAGTGTTTTACATGTGGATATGTCTGGAAAATACTCCACGGTTTAGATGGTTTAGCTGAAAGAAATGGCCGTTGTGATGTAATGTAAACTGACAAAGTATTAAAAGTACCTGTCCCATCATCGTTGGTTACAAAGTTCTCTTTTTTTGCAGTCCGTATTTCATTGATACAGAACCCTGGCAAGTTACCATTGTAAGTAGCATTATCCAAAAAGAGATCTGATCACGTTGTTGATCCATTTTCGTCTGTGCCATAATCGTCATTTGGTTGCATACACAGCATTCTCTTGTATGGTATGATTTACTTTACTTTGTCCACAGATCTGTAATAGATCCGGGGCTTTACTCTCTCTTCATCATCATCACTGTAAAAATCGACAACCATTTTCCACTTCACTTTCTCTCTCAAACTGACCAAAACCATTTTTCGAGATCTGATGTGTGTATACCAAAAACCAAGAATCATTTCAGGACGAGTGTTAATCCAACTCTCGTTTCTACAAAAGCAACAATTTTTTAGGGTTGGGATAAATTCGCACCAAAATGGGAAAATGACACTCTGTTTTTCCACTATCTGGTGTTGAAACAGTTGATGATGTTGCCGAAGATGGATGAAGTGGTGATGGTGTTGGTGGAGTTTGGTCATGTTATGATACATGTTGTTTGTCAAATACAAGAGCTATCACAAAAACTATCTTTCTTTGGTTGGGAAAAGTTTCTTTCCGTCTATATATAAAGTCGGGCTGTTTGTGCATTTTTTTTTGTACCGCGCGCGAGAACGAAGCAATTGTAATAGCTTCTATGTAATGTAGTTGACTACTGAACCGTTTTATTATGATAGATAAAAAACTGTTCACGTCAAACTTGCTTGTACAGTGAGCAAGTATTTTTTGCTTAAAATAGTCCATTCTAACATTTTCCTCTTTACACAACAGGAAAAGAAGCACGGAAACCTAACTGAATTCACAAGTCGTTATCTCAAAATGAATAGAATATTGTGTTACATCTATAATATTCATTCGCTTTTTCCCATTTACCTTTCAAGTCTATAATAGAGTTTTGCCTTATGCTTTACTCCAAAATCTGCGTGACTTTTCCGTTAGGTCCGTATGAAAGAGTAAAAACGGATACCCTGACGGGGGATTTGCACAAAAACATGCGTCTCAAAAGGTGCACTCTGAAAGTGTTGTGTGCTTTCAGCACAAAACTTGTAAATGTTTATAAGAAAGAGGAAAATAAAAGTAGGAGAGGAAAGCTGCTGACATTTCGTCTTCGTCTGATTTCTCATCAGATGCCCGTATGCTTTTCTAACGAAATGGCGAGAACGGCAGTTATGCAAAAAAAAGGAAGTGGAAAATAAAACAGGTTGGTTCGGCGTGAGATCATGTACCACAAGCACATATACATTTTAGTATGGAATGTTACGTGAGTAGACTTTTGCATCTAATTTTAGAAACACCTCTGTGATCACAACAGTTTCGTAGCACTGCGTCCTTTTTGCACGATATATATATATGTATATATATTATATTGCGTAAGAACAGTTTCCGGAGTGGGAAGACGCACTACCACATTATGTGCCAATTTACAGCACATTGTGTGCATATGGTGTTCTCCTGTACAGAAGACATGAAATTTTAAGGCTGAAATAGGTGCATAGCATCTTTTGTCAGAGATCTGCATGATAAAAACAATCTCTCCTTTTGTTCATTTTCTTATATAACGACTCTTCATGCACATGTTTATGAGATATTTGAATAATTGTACATGTATGTCAACAATCGTACCGACAGACACATCTTACGAATAAAAGAATACATTTTTATTATGAGTATAATAAGTAATAGTAAATCCAAGGTTTTTTAATATAAGTATTGAACCATGATACCAAATAGTATAGTAATGATATTTAGTAGTATATGATTCAATTATTATCTTCATGTACTTTTTCTACGAACACAACTGATTATTTATGTACCTATTTATGTATAAATTGGAATATTCAAACATCATCGCAATTGTAGCCTCATAATCACCAAACGATTTTGTAAGTGACTCTGTGCATTTTCCCTTTAAATTTTTGGACATCATATATAGCAGTTGTTTTTTCAGTGTATGCACACGGCTGCTATAAAGCGCCCTTAGTTGCAAACTCCTGTATTACGTCCACTACAAAGCAGTGTCGCTGCTGTTTTTGTTTAACTCATGGAACCTATGTACCTTGTTTCGGCATTCACACTAAGTAAAAATATATATCACTCGGTATCTGCAGCTGGTATAAGAGCGTCGTCGTTGCTGTTATCGTGTGCGAGTTTCTTGTTCCCCTTGCATTTGTGTAAGTTTGGAGTTTGGACTCTGGACTGGTGTGTGTGCGAAAGACAAAAAGGGAGAAAGAGAGCTTCGTGCGTTCCCTTCTCTGAGTTTCCGCTCTCTTCCATCTATTTTATGCTTTCTCCTCGTCTCTCTTGCTTTTCGTTTTAAGGACGCAACGCAATAGTTTTCTCACCATTTTCATGCCACTGAATCTACCACTACTGCTACCACTACTACTCCTCTTCATGCTCCTTCACTTTCTCTCAGCGTGGATGCATGTACGTACATATCTAGGTAGTGGGAACAAGCTACATCTTTGTGTGTAGTGTTGTGTGGCACATTTGGAATTGGGAATGTTGAATTGGTGTTAGAAAAGGGAAAGCGTACTACGTGCAACTCAAGAACGTCGTTAAACATTGGTGAGTTGTAGGCACAGTAGTCCCTTCCATTTTCTTGTTTGGTTATCCCTGCTGCTGCTGATGCTCACAACGTTCGTATTTTTGGAGTTGAATACGTAAGCATTTTTATGGATACTGCATGGTAAGTAGGAGAAAGCGAGCAGGCGAAGTACGGAATTAGTTCAGGCAGTTCAGTCAGTTTATGCAAGTTGGCTGAGACGGTCGCTCGTTTTTAGAGAAAGTATTGAATAACAGACAGACAGACAGACGTCAACCAGTTGTATTCTAGTGAGCAAGCAAGCAATAACGGATAAGGCTTGAGTACGTTGTTTCGCTCGTGGTATTTCCGTTTGTGGATAGTTTCGGTGGATTTTATCGTTGTCGTCATCGTCCCAGAGGAGAAGAGGAAAACACGCTCCGTCAGTCTCAAGTGGTATTGCCATTAATTTTTATTTTTCATTTTTTCTCCTTCTCTCACTGTAACATTGAAAAATTGTTTGCTATTGAACAACTACTGTAGATGTACACTTATTATTATTATCATTGTTAATGGGGCGTACTAAGCATCAGCCTAAAAAGTATTTCACGTTCACGTTTACACCAAAATAAAAATAATAGTTTTACCTGGCATACAATTCCATCTTCTGTCACTGGTGGATTCATATTTGTCTTTTTCACAAAAGCAGGATATGACGTGAAGAGGAGAATGTGAGTTTTGTGAAGCTATTAATTTTTTTCTCTCACAGAAAAGACAAAAAAGTAGACGATGTGACATTTTTACATCTATGTTAATTCGTAATAACATCATCAATGACGTGACAGGGCATTAGTCATATCTCACAGGAATAACACGGGTTCTTGGACAAACAAAATTTGTTTTCTTTTATCCTGAAAATGGCGTGCATTTTTCTTTCTGCTGAAAATACTACCTAAGTGCAATTGTTGATGGACAATTTTCTTATGCGAAATCGCCCCAGTCAGTGGTATTCATTGGGTTATATTCATTTCAGCAGAATAGAAAAAAACAGGAAAGGTCATCAGGCGTGGCAAACTCATAAAATATCCGTAGAAGCAGTCTTATCGTTATTAACGGTTCCCTGCGCTGAAATCGCAATTTTCCGCAATATTAGTACTGCACGGGATACATGAGACTTGTTTGTTGGGGATAATGCACCTCTTTTGGTACTTCGTTCGTCCGTCACTCACTGCTCAGCGGTTTTTTGCTCACATTTCGGTTCCTGTTGCGATCATGTAATAACTAATGCACAAACTTACAAAATAAATTCATATTTTCCATGTAAAACTTCCCAAGATACTTCCCTTATTTTTAAATGGGTTTACCCCCAACTCGGCCAAAGTGGGGTAGAGGTTTGCTAAAGGCATCATTTCTGCATGTAACCAGTTTCATTCCAAAACAATAATAGAGGAAAGAAAGTGATTTCTTTCCTGTTATATTTCCTGCTACAGAAAATCATACAAATAAAGCTTTCCCTTTCCCTTGAAACAACATTTGTGGGTGTATGATGTACTAGAGGAGAGGAATTTGAATTTACAAGTACATGGTTGTACCCCAGTAAGTTATACATACAACGGAAAAGATTTTACTTTAGCCAAGGGCAAGTACGTGTTTAATAAATGGTAGTTTTCTCCCTGACGCATTATACACACCAACCATATTGGCACTTTGGCTAAAACATATGCATTTCATGAAATTATAATCTAGTTAAAAACAGGAGTGCTGGTAATAACACCATTTAACCGTTTCTTTTACTTTTCTGTTGGCTTACTTCGGTCTCCTGTTTTATATGGAATTAGGACGGTTATTTCGGACCCACTCCGAAAAAATAAGCATAATGAAAGTAATGTGCACAGTTTAGCTGGTTGGATAATTCCAGCTGATAAAAAAGTAAAAACTACATTTCGCTCCCCGTCACCAATAAACCTAAGCATGACACAGGTAATGGAACACGTATTTTTTGAAACCACACTGTATATTATATATGTATATATGTACGTATGGCTTTTTATCATAATCAACATGCATGCACGCGACAAAGAATAATGGAGTCGAATATCCGGTGGTAGTGGCGGCGGCGACTACTGCTGCGAAGAGAAAACTATGTGCCCATTTTTGCTAGTTATTATGGTTGTAACATAACATCTTTTATACAGTTTGTGGAGTCATCCGAACGAATTTGCAACATAAACACTATTATTTTTTTTAGCTTTCTTAACAAAATTCTATATAGAATAACGCCAGAATTTCTATTGTAATATTAGTACGTGATACCACATTTAACGGTTATCCAGCTGTCCCATTTAATTTCTAAGCCAGCCAACATTAATGGTAAGTGTAGGGTAGACGAGAACCCACCCGCTGCCCGCCGGGTAGCGATAACTTTCTTTTACGGAGCAAATTGACTATGTTGCAAATAAAACAGAACTTATTAGAAAGTCGTACGTAGCTTTTGCGTATGTATAAGTAATATATTGCTCATACATTCCTGTCCAGAGATACCCTGTTTGGTGTTCTTTGTACGGAGAAAGGAACGACCAAAAAGTTTTCTATTCCGACAGTCGTTGTAGAATTTTTCGGTTTGCTTTTTAGCCAGACCAAAAGCGCAAAGTGTTATTTTATTGGAGAAGCAACACATTTCATTTGGCTACTGTATTCCATTATAATTATACATACACAAACCCAGCCCAGTTGGTCTACTACAGGGGCCAACAACGTAAAGAAAATTCTTATCTATACTTAGAAATAGTTGTTGTTTTTGGTGATGGAGCCTTTTCCATCTTCATTTGATTCATTTATGATGGGCTTTGTAGTAAGGTTGTAAATACACACCAGAGGAGAAATTGCTATCAAGTCATAATAGCTTTCACCAGAAGACATGGTCATGTTTTATCATCAAATAGTGTGTATCTTTTCCACGAACGAAAAACTAGCTGCATTAGGGTCAACATTAGGACCGGTTACAAGAGCTATTAGAAGTAGACTTACTACTAGAAATAAAAGGATAGGAGAAAGAAAGAGAGCGTGGAGATACCAACTGGTGAACGGCTCCTACTATAAAGAGAGGCTTCACCGAGAAAACCTAAGTACACACACTTTACAACAAACAAACAGAAGCTCACACCAAAAAACCACACGATCCCTACTGTTTCTATATACAGACACCACTAGTATGGGTATCGGTAGCCGCATACATTACTAAAGTAAAGGAGATGGGACGGAAAGCTAACCCTTTTTATAGGAAAATCTACATATTTACAAACTTGCCGTTTAATCTCGCCTCGAAAGATGTACATATAATGTTAGTATATTGCAAATACATACATGGTTTTTGTATGGGTCGGATAAAATAAAGTGTAGTTTGTAGAGGTTACTACTGTTTTGTTTGCGTTATAAAAGCATCATATAAAAGTATCAACTTTCCCAAACAAAAGTTTACTTGCTGAACCAACACTGTAAGTGATCAGTAGTGGTGAACCAAAGGAAACTATTTGTGGCTCATAAGATTATTTTTATATGCATAACCAGGCCAGCTTGGCCAATCTGTTTATTCAATAAAAGGCAAAAAACAAAGTCTGAACTTGACGCTTGGTGATTTGATGAAATCCCTAAAAACAAGTAGTATTAGATCTCCCCATTGTGTTAAAAACGTGGGTAAATATATTACAGTTTCATATTTTATCATGTTTGTTCCTTTTGGGAGATTTTAAATAATATCGTACCTAGTGTGCCATTAATATATTACTTGTTTCACGCTGCCGCCTGTGTGACAGGAAAATTTTCAAGTTTTCAGCACCGACAGTTCTGAGCTGGCGTTTTTTTCATGTTACAAAGAACATAAGTAATCTAAAACATGAAATTGGATAGAAAAAAATGCAGAAAAAATATATGCATCATGTCGACATAGCAAGATTGTTTGCTGCAAAGGAGATTGGGCTTTTTGTTCCCATTCTTGGAAAGAATTAAAGAGAAAGTAGACAAGAGATGATTTATAGGCACTTATTTATAAACATATTAGCATTTTCAGAACATTTCTATTATAGCGAGCAACATTTGTTACATCAATGTTACTTTGCCTTATAATTGTGTTCCCTTGCTATACCACTGGATAATACTTGGGCCGTTTATTTTTGAGTGTGTGTGGGTTTAAACGAAATCCTTCAAAACTATAAACACTTGAGTGGAGTTGGGTACATATGTACCCGAAGCCGCCATATAAATGCGTCTTGTCAATATTTAAGGACTTTGCTCCTGTTTGCACAATTTTACTGAGTTATCAAAACTTTATAGCGCTCAATCCATGTACACATAATCATATACAATGCACAAAGCTGTTGTACAAAGTTATAAAATCGAGGTAACCTCACGCAAATGAACAAACATTTTGCCCAGTCTGCAATCCCGGTCCACCGTCCGTAACTTGTCTGTTATGTAGCCACACAGCGACCACGGCGTCCATATGTCCTTTACATTAAAAGAGAGCGAGAGATAGAGATAGAGAGAGAAGGGATTGAGGACAGGACAGCAGATTTCGATGCAAAAGGGACTGGGCTGTTGCAACGCAATCTGGGTATCTAAAATCACTTCAATGAAATAAGGTTAAAGTAAACCAACCTTTACAAAAGCGAATATATTGTAATTTTGTTTACGTGTCATTTAATTTTCAAAATGCTATAACCTTCGGAAAAGATGAATGATAGAATTTCACCCAATGTGTTTGAGCCTGTTTTCGTACCGAAATGAGTTTAGAAAATTGAATTGGCAACAAAAATGTGACGAGTCTTAGTTTTTAATGTAAAAAATGTATTATGCAGTACAATAACTCGTATCTCTCTACACCCTACGCAATTGCATTTTCCCCCATTTCTTCCAACATATATTATATGCTTAAAGGTGCTTATTTGCGTTCTGAAATTTTGTTGCTAAAATTGCTGAACTTGGAATTCGAAATATAGGTTTCAACGCTGTAGTTACAAGAAAAAGTGTAGAAATGAACACAAGAGATGCGATAGTTGTAATCTTTTACCAGTTTTTCATCGCTTTCTTTTTCTTTCTTTTCACTTTAAACCCCGATGAGCCAAGTAAAGTATGTAATCGGTATATGTACACTAAAAAAGTAAGAATAGCCGCCTGTACTGCTGCATTATACACGGTTCCGATAATATGTTTTTATCACGATTCCACCAGTGCTTTACTCTTAAATTTTTTAAGCCATTCCAAAGGGTATTTGACGAAAAATGCTTTTGGTGATAACAGGATCGTAAGATAAGGGTTTATCACACCATGCGTGTATACATTATATAGATTGTGGCGTATCATACTTGTCTATACACAATACGTGTACATATAAACTTGCACATGGCGACTTTAGGGTTCTGCCTCGGTAGGCCTGAACGCGTCAGTGAAGTATATTTATGACTCCAAGGTTTATTATACTTCATATTATTCAAAAGATACATTCAAACTAGGTCTGATTTTTTTCAATAGAAATTTTTGTACGGTCTACCGAGCTCTGGGAGAGAAGGGAAAAATCTCTAAACTACTTTTCGCCATTTTTCTTTCTTTTTCTCTTCTTCTTCTTCCCTTTGTAAGAATGTTTTGGCCTTATGATCATCTCTTTTAAGAAAAAAGGAACACTAACAAGAAGAACGTTTTCTTGTAGTTGCATACAAGACAGGACGACATTTTCTTAAATTCTCATATAAGTCTACATTCTCAACATACACAACAACACAAGTTATTATATGTAAGCGCGTTTTGTTATATGCAACGTGTCGGTATAAGGTTATAAGAATTGGTACCCTCTTCACATTCATTCTTTTTTTCTTGGTTTCAAGCTTGCCAAAAAATTCGCCCCTTTCCCATAATAAAAGTCACCGTTTTCTTTCTGTCTCTCTGTGCAGTCCGCTCTCTCGTATTTTCTGACGGCGCTTTCCCTCTGTCTCTCTGTGTGTGTAGCTATTCCGTAACTTTTTTATTACACGCTTCCCATTTATGTACATAATTTTGTCGTGTTCATTTTTACTCTGATGGTTAGCTCCCTTTCGTTTTTACGTACGTTGTGTCCTCATAAGTACATTACACAGTTATTGTTGACCTATTTCTGACATTACATGAGCTCTTATTCTTGAACCTGTTACGAACGAACCATCAGCACTTTTTTCTACGACAGTCGCCCATCTATTTTCACTTTTCCATATTTATAGGGTGGTAGGGACAGGAGGAGGACATGTCCACGTATAATGCTATTAGTGCATATATCCCTGAAGTGCAACTCTAATTTTTCCTCTTTCTTCTATGGACAGTTTTACGTGCCCCTTGCTTGCCATGTGCGTTTATGAATGTCTGATGTTGTTTCTCGCAAAATATATTCGCTGGGTTTTATCTTCTCCTTGGATAATATTCTGTCTACTTGCTTGCACAATGGTTATTTCCCTGCTCCCAGTGCACACATGCGACATAGAAAAACATTCATGAAAACAGCCGAAATGAGAAATTTTCTGTGCTCAGCGTAATTACTTCAACTTCTGTCACGAATACCTGAAATGGGAGCATAAGGAGTTACAGCACCAAGTCATGTTCAGTGTAGAAATCCCATTATACTTACCTACTTCTACACTTTTAATCGAAAGGTAGATTGTTGAAGAGGAAGAACAACAAAATGGCAACGGGAAAAATGTTTTATGGCAAATGTGAGCCCATGTTCACATCCCATTTAAATTCCAAGCGATAAACAGTACGTACGGCAATACCGGGGATAGGTATTAAAAATTTCAGATTTTTGCTATCAGGTAGCCTCAAATCGTAAATAGTAAAATATACCCTTACATTCAATGACTACCATAAGTCTCCTAAAACTCTTGACGTAACTGTTGTACGTATATTGCACGGGGCTCAAGGAAATGAGTTTATTTGAAGACGTCTCCTCTTGACTGTCAGATTCTTTGCTGTGCACATTTTCTCGTTCCGAATCAAAGCTTCTGTCTTGCTCGAGCACCGCGCAACCGGAGAGGAAACTGGCGCTTATGAAACTTCTCTAAGTTTATTTCCTCATTCCATACACATTTCCTTCCAGATGAAATAAAAATGAATAAAAAGTGAAAAGATTTTTGCTGACGGAAGAGCTCAAGTTCCACGAGTAGAAGAAAATACTACAATGCTCTTCAGTACTTTCCTTAAACTGCAGAAACTCGCCGTAATGACTGTACGCATACTTATATATGTAATGCCCACACGTGTATCTTTTACCCTGGCTAACAACTTGGCTGTCTTACTCATCACTACCGACCAAAATGGAAGTTGTCTTCCCCCCTGTTTTGTATGCATCTGCGCACAGTCATGTCTTCCTCATAATACCTACAGCACACTAAGTAAGTATAAATTTTTATATCTGGATGCGATTTCTCATACAATAAGACGCCTCTTGAGACACCACCAAAGAAAAAATAGGGTATATGGTACATCCCAACAAGGCAGTGGATCTTGATACACTTTCCAAAGTCCGACGGGCGGTGTATACATAATAAAGAAAAAACACCTGGATCGAGAGAAGTAAATCGTTCTTTTAGACGTAGTGCCACTTTTCACTGGCAAAAAAGAGAAAGTTATGTTGTCTCATTTCTTTCTATTCCCCCTTCTCCCACTCCCTCTTCTTGTGAACACAAGTGAAAACCCAACTAAACCTAAATTGAGTAGAAACGCTTGTAAGTAACGTATATTATCTGAGTTGGTTGACTGTATAAATTTTTTGAAGGACGTTAAAGGCGGACACAGTCTGTCTCCGGTGTAGTTTCTTCTTGAAAGAAGACTGTGGGGAAAACGGGACAGGGAAGAAAGGGACAAAGAAAAAGGGAGACGTATAGTGTTTCAGGTTGTGTGACAACAGAAGTATGGAGGATGCAATTTTGGCAAGCCGATTGAAGTGAACAGGGAGTTTCAATTTAGTTGATATTGTGAATACACACTGCACCACGCGATTCGGTAACCATTATAGAGAAAATGGTATAAAAAAGTACGAGATCATCAAATGTGTACCTTCCAACCTTATGCTTAACACCCGTATGTATTCATCAACTATACTAGCTCGAGCCGCGTATAGTATCCGTAGTATCATCATCATCATTATCATTTTTTCCGTCTACTATTATTATCCCGAGGAGAAAAAAGAAGGACAAGTGAGAAGACCAAGTAGTAATTGTGTAAATTGTAAGTGGTGATTTCAAGTTGGACGAGAAGTCTACGTCCGCCTCCTAACTTTTCTTTTTTTCTGCTGCTCCTTCTAACTCTATTTCTCTCAACATTATCATGTCAGATAACACTCTTGACTCTAGATGTTTTTCTCCTTGTCCCTTCCTCTGTTGCTGCGAGTTGTCGGGAAAATATAGTCATTGTCATCGTTGTCTTTTTCTCACACATACTCTCATGTACTCACACGGCGGCTGATCATCTAATAGTTGTTTTCTCGAAGGCTTTACGAGAATCTCTAGTTCCCCGGATAAGCCAATGCCAAGAAGATACATGCCTACATACATGCATTTCCTTTATCTTTTCAGGCTATAAAACAAAAAAGTAAAAGTAATAGCGCACGATTTCAGAATTTGGGAGTACGAATTTCATCCGTTAACTCTCGTAAAATGCTAGACACCACTACTCCTGGTAAAGTTGCTGTGGTGGTGGGAAAAACGCTGCGAGATAAACAAATATTAAGAAAAGCGACATTAAAAGTCTGAAAAGCTCACTCTCAAGTTTTACGTTGAATTCATTTAAGGATTCATCTGGACGTATCATACGAACCAAATATTTTGGGTTTTGGACGGGTTCCATTATATAATATTTGTACGTTCCTATAACTTTCAGCGCTTCTGTGAACACATACGTAACGGATATAAACTGACGGGGTTTTTTGCAAAATGCATGTTACTGGTTTACTGGAGAAAGCAAGAAGATTAGAAAGAAAATGGCTAAGTATAATATATCTTACTTTCCTCGAGGAAAACTCCTTGGGATGTGTAGTGTGTAGTAGTGTACTTGACCGATTTGCCCCGTTGATTTAGTGGCAAGTGAGGCAGTAGTGCCAATAATAAACCAGCATTAGCTAAACTAAAAACTAGACACAAGGAAAAAAAACTTGCAAGACAGAGAAGAGAAAATATATATTATTATTAAGTTATAATAAGCACAGAGTAAAGTGGAAGAAATGAGTATCTCTCGCTTTAGTTAGCGCATATCAAATTCAATGGTTCCTTTTTCTCTCTCTGGTTTTTGCCGTCTTCTTTTTGGCAAAGAATCAGTGTGGCTGCCCGCATTCTTTAGAGAGACGCCGTCATATTGTTGTTACCACCGCTTTTTTCTATCTCTTTATTTTTTCCTTGTTATTGCGTTAGTACAGATTTTTTTCTGCCGTATTCCTATTTTATAAATACACATTAATATGAATGTTGAAGGACACAAGCAGTAGTGCAGTATGCTGTAGTAGTATTTTGTAGTGGCCATGTACGAGTTGGTGAAGGGGAAAGAAAAAAAAGATTGGAGAAATGTTTCTCTCTTTTTCTAGGTTTCTAGATGCAATATATTATACCCATCTGTACACAGCTTTGGGCTGCAAATGATAGCTTTGTACAAAAGTAGAGGAGGAAGTGGTAGCAATACGTATTTATTTATTATTATTTCATGGGGAATACTTCATTTTATATGGATATTTTTACATTTAAAAGAGCTTTTTTATGGATGATTGCTCCGTTTCGTCGTTTTGTTGCTTTTTGGAAACGTTTCACAAGGACTCTGGGACAAGCGAGAGTATTATCTGTAGTGACGGAGGAAAAAACTGTGCCCGCGTTGAATTTAAAGCACAAATAACACCGTTTTGGAAGGTTTTGCGAGAGGGTGATCTTAATACAGAAAAATTCTAACCTTTGTAGTATAAGGTACTAGAAAGACACACATTCATAATAATAATGATATAGTGTATTGAATTGAACATGTGGGCACAAAGTTTACATATGTCAAAATATGTACGGCATACATATTGTTTATTATCACCCTTTCCCATCATAACTTTCTCGTCGCGGGCTCTCCAAGTTTATACTGCGTAAAATATAGCAGAGAAATAAAAACTGAAACGGGCGTATGCAGAAATTTAATTTTTTACGATCAGCATATATTTACAAGCCGTATTTTTGGAGACGACGGGAATCCACAATAGTATAACAGGCATGTATGTACTTACCTACATATCTATGATTACTGGACACTATGCCTAACTTGACGTAAAGCCACTTAATTTAAAATACTGGCAGTATTTTGTATCAGTGTCCTTCGGCCTTTTCTCCAACTTTCAAATTTGTTTAATGAAAAAGTAAGACAAAAGAATTCTCTAGGGTTTTAGATAAAGTTTCACGCTTTTGATGGTCATGTTGTGGAGACTCTAGTCTACGGCCTGTTTTGTTTCCTCTCAGAGGCAGTTTTCATTATAACCTTTTGTTTATCTGATAAATTCGTAATACAAACTATGAACATGTCACATTCTCTTTCGTTGTAAACTTTATTAGCGCAAACTACTGACTTTTTGCATAATATTTTGTGCTCTTAGTTTCAAATGGTACTATCTATGTGTGTAGTGTTGTGTATTTCTACACCAAGTACACACTGCAACTTCAGAAACAGAAAATGACATGAGATAGGTATCCACAAAACTGGTGTCCGGTTCATAAAAACAACTTTGTGAGATAAGCTTGCAAACAACATTAAAAATTGCGATGTATAGGTACATACATAATGTTCAGTTGGTCACAAAACAAAATTCATACGTAGCTGTACTCTGTGATACACCACACGCAGAACAGTTATTTTACCACAAAAACACATAAAATATCGCGTGTGTGTATGTACCATGCACCATGCTCATCCGTTTTGCTTGAAATACGAAGCACGGTCTTATAGTCTTATCACCTCAACAAAAGCTAATGTATGGTGAGCAGCTCACTGTGAGCTTGACGGGGAAAGATGATACGATTAACATTTAGAAAGTTTTGCAATTTTCTTTGGCTTCTTATGAAAACCCCGAAGAGACTCTTTTGACCTTTATGTTATGGGCACACACTCCGTGGAAGAGTGCTCAAATACAAAAAGTTGTATACATTTGAACCTTATATCGTAACTTACGAAATGCCAGACGTGTTGTGAAACATTATATGCACTTTGTCGAATCGAGAATTTTGGAAATTGTGCACAATGTGTGTAGCAGTGAAGGCTTTACACTGAAAATCATTTTCCCTTTCAAAAACAATTCTTAAATTTGAAAATGCAGAGTATCAAACTTACTCAAAGGCATCACATTTGCTCGGAATAATGTCAAATTCTCGTTTCTAACATTAATGCTGTGGTGGTTGGTTTCACGTTTATGTAATGAAGCAATGACACGGACTGTTGCAGTACATCTGTGAAAGTAAAAACCAAAATGTACACTTATAAGTCGGTTAGTCTAGTCACATTAGTTACTCCATTGCACTCGAGCAAAGATTACATTTCTAAAAACAGACAACACCTTTTCTAACCCAACGGGGCGTAACGAAGGTTCTATTTCTGTATTTAACTTAAAATCACTTCACAAGTCTTAACGGGGTAGAGTGAGTCTTCAGTGCGGAGTGTATTTATAAATTACAGAAATACGGTTGATCTCTCTCGTCCTGAAGTAATGTTGTGAATGTCTTACATGGAAATGCCATGCCTCTTCTCAAAGGGTCAACATCTTCGGATCAAAATCTACTGCAGGGTGGCGTTAAAATATGCATATGTTCCCAGATGTGTATTTATATAATACAAGCATGTACTATAATGGTGTGGGTGCAACAACTGAACAGGATTAGGCGAACCCTCAGTCCTGATGACGAGTTTTACCACTATAACCAACAGAGAGGTACTGGTTAAGATAGAAAATTGGAATTGATGGAACACACGTCTCTCGAGGACTGTGTGAGTAGGCCACGTGTGAGTGGTGGGTGTTACTTATTTATTTTTTGGATATTCCTTGCTACATAATAAGCTCTTGAGTTTTTATAAGTGGGTACATAACGTTACGTGTAAAGCTACTGTATGGCACCAGAGGAGAGTAAGGGAAATTGAAATTGGCGACCCTTAAATGGTACCAATTAACTTGGAAAAAAGCGTGAATATATTATGTACGTAGCACGTATTATTATGGAAGTATGGCTACATCCGAGGTAGTTTCAAATTTTAGCTAGTGAAGGTACAGGGAGGTTTTCCTGTTCTTGGTACAGTTCTATTAGTACTCAGCAACGATCGACTACCGCCCTCTTGCTCATTATTTCCTTTAATAAAAATCTCGACAGTCTCTCCAGCTATTACAAGGGTGAAAAGCTTATTGAGAAAAGATCTTAGCATCGAAAAGGAGTTGGCTGATGTATCTCGGGTTAAAAAGAAAAATTGAAGGAAAAAAGTACTTGAGCAAGTCCAATAAAGATGAAAGATTGACGTCGAGAGGGGTTCTATATACACGTTCGTATCCAGGGGTGGTAGGTATGACGTATGTTTTCTCATGGCAAATAACACAATTCCATGTATATTTTACATCAAAAACAAGTTTTCTTCCTGCAAGACGTGCTATCATTTTATGCAGACGGATGTGTATAATGTGGCTATATACATTTATTGCTGAAAGGCGCAAAAGGAAAAAGTCTATGGGCGGCTGACTACAACTGAAAGTGTATTTTACGAATTCGTTTTTTGTTGAATATGAGATCAAAAGCTAAAGTAGAGCTTTAAAAAGCAAATTGTTGTACGAGCAGAAAAAAAGAAAGCATCTTACAGTGTATATAGTGCAGTCGTTGTCGTCCCATCTATGTATGTGTGTGTGTGTGTACATAACTGTTGTATTCTGGCTAGTAAATGGTTCCTAGACGCGGATAGTGAATTCTGCTTTTTTAAAATGGGCCCTGTTGTACATAAAAAGGCTGATGAAAAGGCATTCTAGAAAGAAATTATAGGAATTTTCCCTGGCGGTAAGCCGAAAATATGTGGAATAACGTTTTTAGCGTATAATGCGCTTCTTGTCGGTTACACATGAATGATATATTCCAGTTCAACGGTTGGCTACAAACTTACGTGTACGTAGTTTTTTGTGTAGAGTGTGGACAGACGTAGCATTAAGATGTATGGGTTGTTATGTAGCACTCTCATAAAATATTTTCCCCAGATACGGTTGAAATATCAAAGAAAACAAAGGCTATATCGATTGGAAAAAACATCTGTGTCTTTGCCATGTACGTGAATAAATAAAAACTTATCTTGTTACAAAAATATTCTTTTCAATATGCCTAAAACCTTCATTTTTTTAGTTATATAGGGATATGATATGATCGATCGAGGTTTACTGAAGAGCAATTAATAAAATTTCGAAGAGATAACAAAAAGACTCAGCGTTCTGATTTTCTATTCTTACCTTCATTGCCTAACCTATGTTGATTTAAAAATAAACTTTTAGAGAAACCGAAATTTTACCCGACATTACGAAAAAATGTATAGTATGAAGCAAGAGTAGATACGTCAATATTTTAGTATCTAGTTTCAGTTTTATTTAGAACGACAGACAACTCCCTGTCAGCATTTTGATGTATAGCCACCAGCGTCATTGTTGCTGAAGCACGTTTTGTTAAAGAAAATAGCAATATCCTAAGTCAGAAACTGACTTTTGTGGCGTATACAAATTTATCTGTTCTGACACACTGGAGGTCGCATTCATCACTCTGCTGGAGGGTATCTAAAAATGCAAAGTTTGTCCATTATTATGCAGATGCTGATGTTTTTTTTATTTATGGGAATTGTGTACGTTGGAACGCTGAAACATTCATGTAGACAAAAAACGTGCCGTTGTTCAGTGCAGATCAACCGAAAATGGAATATTTTGATTTATACACCAAGATGGGGGAAAGTGTTTCTTTTTGCTTTCTGAAATCCTCATCGTCTGCTTCGAAAAAGTACTTTTTTCTTTATCTTTCACTGAATCAAATACTCCAGTGTGGTGACACGAGAAATGAAAATGAAGAAGAAGTTGGGTATGGCGTGACACCTCATACATAATGTTGTATTTTTGTATGTTCTCCTGGTCTCGAACAATGTGATGATAGAGGTGATCGAATGGGAAAACTTTGTATGGCATCTTTTATCTTTATTGTTGCTCCTTTGTTACAGTCATCTTGGGTGATTCGGTAGTTCCCGTGAAATTCCATCCATTTCTGACGGAATGATGGACAAGACTTGTGTAATAGTGCCGGATCGCACACAGAAACAACACAGATGCCACCGCATAGTCGAAGACATTTGCGCTGAGAAAACATGAATTTTCATGTCAAAGGTTATTGCCAATTTTCCCTCTACCCTACTCCCAAACATTGATACGGACAAAGAGCACATTAAGCTGACGTTCAAAGACGTTCATCTGTCATAATTGTAATCAGTATTTACTGTTGGCGGGGTATTACGTATATTTGTGCAACCAATGTATATTTTTTATACTTTAATCCTCCTATAATGGTACGTTTGTCTTCTATTATGAATGATGTCGCTACATCAGGGATTATCATGATTTTGAAAGTATCCCCTCCATGAACAGTGACAGTATATGTGGTGTGCTCAGTTTATAAAGACTGTTACACAAGCCATACCGGTAGACAAGGCATGAAATGAATCGTGTCAGAGAAAGAGGTTACATGTGAATATTTCACTCTTCTTCCTAAAATGTCCATCTGATCATACACGTAACTGTATATACCTATAAGAACTGACGACAAAAATATGTTTCTCTTGAAGAGTACTTGTTCGTTCACCTTCTCGACATATTCCCAACATCAGCGCCTAAACACATACTATGTATATATATACATATATGAGCATTCGTGTACAAAGTACAAATGTACAATGCATTGTAGAATTTCCGAGAACCCATCACACTCACACGCTATTATTTCCCACTAGGTTTTTGCACGTTTAGTTAGATGCTACCCAGAAAGTACCATCACATCACCACACACACACACACACACCAGGTCGATTTTTATACTCCACGCTCTCCGACTCGTTATTGCTGTTTGAAGGTTGCTATTTTTCATTTGCTTGCTCCATGCGTAGTAGTAAAAAGGTATATTGAGCGGGCGATGTATGTAGGTTGTGGTTCCTTCCTTGTGTGTGTTTGGGGCTCACTCTCGAATTGCACTACTTTTTGTGGTTTTGAGAAAAATTTTAGCTGCCTGATATGCTCAACTTACCACGGCAGCACCAACAGCAGCCACCGTTCATTTTACTCTTTGTCGTTCAGGTACAGGACAAAGCATAATTGGAACTTGAACGAAGTAGAGAGAAGAACCAAGTTGCACGCGAAACGTGAAACTATATGCAGTATCTATCAAACTTACTTGGACATGTAGGTATTAATTTACCTGTGTATCACTATCATTATAGAATTTCCCAAGGTAGATAAACATATGAACATAATAAGAGACGAAGGACTAAATTACACATTTATGTGAACAACTATATGATGTACTAATTTAATGATGTCTTTATCTAGTAAGGACAGTGACTCTTCTGGGGAATGAAAATAGGTTCTAACGAGATTTAAGGAAAATCATTTCAAACCCTACCTCTTTAAATACAAGGCGACTTGTACATACGTACACTCGTCTCTCATCTGCTGAGCAAAGGGTTTTTGTGCACTCGTGTTTCATTGTGGCTGCTAGTGTTATACCCATTTTCTAAACTTTCTCTTTGCGTTTTAAACAACTCGATATTAGATGCTTTCATTGTCACTAAGTACGTAGTTACGTACATGCATTGCACATATTTGCTGCAAACCACAACACAAAGCAAATGTGTATTTAGTACCTACATTCTATATGCTATCAATGCATCTAATGCTCACAATGCACTAGTAGGTTTTCTCGTTTACACTCCCCCTGGTCTCAAATGAATTGATCCTCAACTCGTCGTGTTTTAACTCCTTCGTTTTCTGATATATTCCACGCTCAACTCAACCCTGCTTTCTCTCTCCATTTGGACTTTTTTGTTTCTATATACCGTCGGGAATTGCCAGCATATGTACACACTTATATATATTTAAAACCTTTATATAAGGAGGTTCGTTCTGCGGCTTGTTTGTCAGAGCTACTATTCTTTTGTTATAGAGGTAGCAGAAGGAAGGAGCTACTCCTGATCAGGATATATTTAGCTTTTTATTCTTTATAGCACACTGAAGGAAACTCACCCAAAGTCTGAGAAGTTGTAAAGAAAAAAACTTAGATAAGAGGCTTTAATGTGCTCACTTAAAAACTGGCGCAGAAGGAAAGAAAAAACGAAAAAAGAAGCACAAAAGTAACCATACGCATTGTTTAAATCAAGAGCAGATCCTTCAAGCTTTCAGAATGTAATAGGGCAAACGAAAAAAAGCCAGCTCGATTTTTGGAGGCGGGCTGCTGTTGCTTTTTTTCTAGCCAAGAGCAGACATAGAGTTGATTATAGGGAACAGTATTGAATTGCACAGGAAAAAACTGTTGGTCATATAATTTGCACTTTTGCCACTTAAAGAACCTTGGATAGTCGGGTTTACCTTGCTATTTGACTTAAAAAATCATTACTGTTCTATAGATTCATGTTTTACATAACCTATATATACCTCTTGGTGACGTTGCTTTAATTCACACTCCCTCCAGTAAAATCTCAGGACAGACTCAGCAACACCATATCAAGAGTTATCATCATAGAAAAAAAGTCAACTAGCAAAGAAAAAGTCTATTGAAAAAATTATAACTTTGGTCATTCAAAGTGCGCCCTTTTTACGTGCATAGCAAATACACTGCTTGATTCATTTTTAGTATAGGTTTTGTGAGCTAACAAAGAGAACACCGTGAAAATTATAATTGTATCAACGGGGCGTTCCCTTTCTACTTTTACACACATAAGGCTTAACCACTAATAGTAGCTTGAATTCATATAAAGTGTACGTACTATTTGGCGTTGGCAGCCATATCATTATTATTATTACTCTTTTTCTTTTGCTTGCTGTAGTTAGTTTCACCACGACATATAAAAAAACAACACGATAATATGATGGAGATGATGGTTAAGTGCGATAGTAGTTTTTTTCTGTGTTTGCGCTGTACAATGGTGGGCAAACCTAGGGGCAATAATGAAAAGTACCAGCATTGCATATTGCTTAAGAATATTACGAAACAAGCGGTGAAAAAAGGGAGAAAAAATAATGGATAGTGTAACAGATACTCGATTCCAGCTGTGTCTTGTAACACGAGTTAAATGAGAAAAATGAGAGAGAAAATGCTATAAAATTATTCTATCCTATTCTGCTGTTTTTTGTTCTTTTCCAGACATCTTTTCTTCAGTGCGAGCTATTTGTAATGTGTAATTTGGTTTGTGTTAACAGTAAATGAATTCTCAGGACGGAAAAGAAATGAGACAGCAAGTATTTTGTTTTGGAAAAGGAAAAGAACGGCAATGGCAATAGGTAGCACTCTTAAAAGTATTAATGGAACAATGAAATTAATGTTTAGATCTTGAACGTAAACGGTTGACCACCCAGGAAGGGATATTGAAACATGTGTACAGGCAAAGATACGGAAAAAAGTCAACCTTGTAAAAAAGGAGATCATTTTCCACTTCATGTTTGGTGTGTGTATACATGCACTCTTTGGTAAGGAACACAGAGTGAGTTTTTCTACGAAGCCGGTAGGTAAAAGCATTGGCTATAAAAGTGGCTGATGTGTACGCAGTTGTCATAAAAGTGGAGAGTACTTGACTGATCTAATGTGAAAGCCGTTTATTTTTACAAAGAACATAATATTTTATTGCCGTGCCTAGGTGGGCATTATATTGGTATACACAGCTGGCGTACTAGCTGACGTTAGCCGACCTAACTGGCAACAAGCGAGTGGCACGTCAGGCCTTGTACCTAAACATGAAAGATTGGTATAAGTCATTTTAATTGATGTGGCAAAAAGAAGTAAGGCAGACGGCTTACGACATTAGAAATATGTATATTTATATACACGCCGTTTTAAGATTGGATCTCCTTTGATCTCCAAGTCCAGTTTTGTTAATGTTTACCAGGGTTAAATTGCTTTCTAGTGGTGTATTCTGCAAGCACTTTTACTTTGTTACTGGAAAACTAAATTATTTATGACTATAACTTGTACACAGTTGGCTCTGACCATGTCAGAGGTACAACGGAATGATTTAAAGAATTCACTGAGAACAAATAGAGGAAAACGTATTGTACCATATTTGTTCTTAATATAGCAGCTGTCTGTTTATCACGGGTATTTAACTGTCTCATTTATATTGTTAATGCTAACTGGTTTTGGTAGAATAAATAATGCTCGAGATTTTCATTATGTATTTGAGCGTAAATAACGATGTCACTTTTGATGCATATTTTTTTACAAATAGTATTACTTACACAAGTATGTGTATGTATACCTGTATAAAATGTGGTGAAATCAGCATTGACACAAAAATATTGATTGTTATATTGGGGTATATCCACACCATGACTAATGGTAAGTGGTAGGACAGCTACTGCAACGAAACACTAGCAGTAGTAACCGTAATTCGATTGAAGTTTTTGTAAATTCTACGTTTAAACCAAGCACAGTCTGCAGTGGTTTAAGGAAAGAGAAAGGTACATACATAACCCCGACTATTACCTTATATATTCATTATTTTTATGATTGTATATTTTTAATCGTATTTGTGCTCACTGCTTACAGTCATTATCACTATGATAAACGAGACAGTACAATGTCCGCGTATGGGTATTTGCCAATATACCATCATTTGTGTATTATCTATCGTAGCATAAAACTAGATATGTTAATAGTCATTTGCAGCATCACATTAACACCTCGGTAAAATCTCCTACTAAACTTGCCATTACACGCTGTTTAATGAACAGAAAAAGTATAAAAGTACAGCACCATTGTCACTGCTATTTAGTATAATGACACCACTTGTAATTAGCAAGAACACGAAGAGCCACGCCGTCTACGATCATGTAGTCGAAAAAGACTCACGCTATCAGTGCAACTACGGAGTAATTCGTTATTATTGTCCTATTCAAAATAGGATTTATTTCGCCGCTGACAGCATATGTGCCTACACATCGTAGCCATAAATAGCATTAAAACAATAATAATAATTATGATGAAACGGTCTTGGCTGCCAAGAAGTTGTCGTAAAAGTGCGGTAATAACAATTATCATAACGAGTGTGAAAGTGTTGCGTGTTGAAACGATGGGAGAAAAGTTTAATGTACACTAGGCCTGGTAAAAATAGAAATTTGGCACGGCCACACTCTGCTAAGATTTTAATGGTAGTTTGAAGCAATAGGGAAAGCAAACCCGTCACCTTTACTTCAAGAGACGAAACAACTTTCTTCAAATTTACTTGACGTATGTACAAAGCGAATACAGTGGTCTTTGTTTTGCACATTGTAAAACAAGTCGCATGTAGTTGGAGACGGAATTACGGGAAACTACTCAAGAACCGGAAACTGTAAATAGGTATTGTGTAATAAAAAATAGCACAGTAATTAAAACATGTACCAATCATGTACTAAAGATACATTTTAGGAATCTTGTTAACCGATCACGTTTTGCCTAACTTTACTTTAAAGAATGATTTATTTTGT
>JAHZNB010006663.1:0-10610 GCA_027744295.1 Callyntrura guangdongensis
TACGTGGTGGCTCGGGAACGTTTCCTTTGAAGAAGGAAGACATTTATGACTACAAAAATCAAAAGGATCACAGTATAAATCGGATTTTAGGAGGTTGGTCAATTTTTTCAGTACAAATTTCGCTTCTTAGTATTCTTTCAGTAACTCTGTTTGCCTCGACGCTTTCCATAATCTATATTTTTCGGTCATTCTTTTCACCCATTGAAAAATCGGAAGAGTGTTTAGAGCTTACTTTTTATTGCACACAAAATCTGAAAGGATTACGGTGGTGCTCTGACAAAAGTCAACACCAACCACTGACCGATCAAAAATACACTGGCATCCAAAAATCATAAAACGGTTTCCGCTACACAATGCAAAGAGTTTAAAAAATATATTTTAAGTCGGAAATAAAAAAATGTGTTATCTCTTTGAATTGTGGGTGAAAAGGAACAATAATTGAAGATTTGGATTGAAGAACATTTTGAATAGTTCTTTTTCAACAAAGCGTCACCCTCTCGCTACCCTTGCTTGAATAAACTTTTGGGGTGGGATTCTTTCTTTTGGCCTTTTTTGTGATACCTGTATTAGGTGTAAAGTGCAGCATCAAATTTCGTGGGAATCGCGCTCTTCTCGTTGGAAATTAAACTTTATCATTAAGGGATAATATAAACCTGATAACTGTTGTGGACAACAATAAAACTGCCAAAAATGTTGACATTATATCCTGTTTAAAATCATTAATAATTTCTCTGCAAATATAAATAGGTAGTTCATTTCTATCACTGCCAACTTCCTTCTTAGCTTTAAGCTTTGATGACGTGAAAAGTGATATTTTGTAAATCATCAAGTGTATTATCCGAATATCCTTTCCAACATTATTTTTGTCAAAGTAGTTTTTATCAATGTGTTTGGTTGAAAAATAGGAATAAAGAAAACAAAAAAGACAAGATATAACCAAACAATTTGCAATCATTTATCAGGTGATTCTATGGGTTCAATACTGTTGGCGGATCTTCCTCCATGGGTCATCATCAAGGTCACACTTCCGTAGCAAACTCTGGCTTCAGCCCGATTCCGCTGGCTGTTGCTTATCCTCCCTCAGCAGCTGTTGCAGCAGCGGTGGCAGCGTCGGCTTCTTCCTCAGCAGGTTCTACTGGTTCCGCGTCATCACCGTTAGGAACAACTACGGGCTCATCCGCTCTTAATTATGGAAGTGGTGGTAATGCGTACACAAGTGAAAATATGCAATCATCCACTGGTGCCTCAGTCTGTCATCCTAATTCCCAGGCGGCTCATTGGGTTTCCAGCGGTACTCGATCATCTCATTCCCATGCTGGACATTTACTTTCTCAGAATCATTTCGGGACCTCGACCGGTGACTCTCAGGTAACGTTAATATCTGACTTATGTCATCTTTCATTAAGAAGTATATATGGTGAATGAACATTTTGTGATGCTAACAAAAGATCACAATCAATAATAATCCCTTTTTCTCAACTCTATTGTACTCGAAACAAAAAAGGTGTATGTACAACCATTTTGGTCTGCACTACATTGAAAGTATGAAAGTATATATATATATGCTTTACGGCCACAATAGAAAAGCGAGTTGCACGATATTCGAACAAAGAGGGTTCTGTACTTTAGGTTAACAATGCATGGGTGGAAGTGTTAGTTAATCACCCGATGACAAGTAGATAAGAAATTTAAAGTGATGATGGAACACGTTGTTTTTTGTACTCTTTGTACAAATTGTGCATCCCACGGGCTGTCAAAAGAAATTCACTCCGAATTCCTCAAAAAACCAACTCCCCCAATGATCATTAAGTGTGTCGATATTTGATGACCACCCAGAATATCAGAGCCAAATAATTTTGACCAATCCTGTAGGCAAACACAATGCTTTTGAATAAAATTGAAAGTTCATTACTTTTGGCAGTTTTTCACCCGTTTTATCAATATTGTTCGTATTCGTAGTGTCGGTATTTGTATAGTATAGCAAAAGCTTAAAGTGATTCCAAAAGTCCCGTATAAAATAGTATACCCCTTTTTATGTAATCTGTGCACATGGTGGTACTAGCTGAAGTATGCCATTGGTCACTAATTGTTTTTAAACACATCTTAACTTTTCCATTCCATCATATATAAATAATAGCTATTATGGATTTTGAAAATTTTTAGATGATGAACTTCTTATCCGGAGGAAATTCCAGCAGCACCGGTGATTTCAGTTCATCTGGCCATGGACATAGTGCTAATGGGTCTAGTGGGACATCAAATGGGAATAGTGGTGGGGCGGAGGCATGGCCAGCTACTTGGAACTCACCCCATCAATTCACTCCTGACAATTACACCAGGTAGGTCTCCCCTATAATACCATAATCGTCGTAATCACACTTATTCTTTTCCTCTTTCAACTTTCATAACGACACATACACATCTATTTTCACAGGCTGCAGCATACGCATACCATTATGAAACTAGTGATTACTTGGCATCTTACATTCTTTATCGTTCATTTTTCTGAAGGAAGTTGTCCGCACAAAAATGCATTTCAATGAGCTACATTCATGTAAACTCTAATAATTGTACAATACGTTCTAATATAGGCGACTGCCTATTTATCTATCTAATCTTGCATAACTTTTAATTCAACAGCCGAGCAGCTTTTTCGCTCATACGATGGAGTTTAATTTTAAGTATGTGATATAAGAAGGGCTGTTGCCACGTTCAGAGTTCAGAATAAGCAATAAGTATATATCTCTGTGTGTCCTGTGTATGGGATTGGTACAATTACAAGTACACAGTGAACCCACTAGTACACCAGCAAAGCGTATCACCATCATCACCATCACTTTGTCATTCTTATTGACTAGATGCATCTCTTGTTGCTTCATTGTCTGCTTGCTCGCTTTTGGATGACGTGTGAAAGCATTCACTTGGGCGAACGGCACTCTCTCAAATCTTTTTTGTGGCAAGAAGATACAGAAGAATGGGACGAAGGTGAACAAAAAAACATTATTTGTGATGAATACTGTTTTGAAGCATTTTTACTTTCGCACAACTGAACTCTAATAGCATTTTTCAATTGATGTCGACTCAGCTTGAAATCTAGCCAAGTGAAGCAAATAAGCAGAAAAAGGGTATAAGCACAAGAGGGCATTGTAAAAGTATTCACCACATATTATCATCTAGAGAGAAGCAACGTCATATTATTATTGTTATTAGCATTTTGCCTGAAAGCAGTCTAGCAGGCACTTGTTGTTTGGATGATTATTTTGGTAAGGATCTTATCAGGATCGTAATAATGGTAATAAATATATAGTAATCATAATGAAGACGTTGATGGGCACTTTCACAATATTATACCGATGCAAGTCAGAAACGTATTAATGCTGACTGATATCTCAAAACCTTTGAAGGCAAAGTCGTTAGAGCGTCTGTTTCGTTTTTCAAAGGATGAATTACTTCATTACATTTTAAACACGACTGTTACTCATTTATTGAATTTCACAAGCCTCTTTAATAGAAATGTGCATCGAAAACACTTTTTTTTATACATTGGCGTGCTGTGTTTTGTATTTTCAAACACAAAATTGTCCACATCAGTAGTACTAGATGACAATCTTATTTACAGTGTACCTACGTGTATCATAATTTATGTCTAGTGCTGACTTTGAAATTAAAATTGTTCTTTCGCAAACCTTTTTCGATCTAGTTTACTTTTCACAATTTACTTTTTTCAAAGGATGAATTACTTCATTACATTTTAAACACGACTGTTAATCATTTATTGAATTTCACAAGCCTCTTTAATAGAAATGTGCATCGAAAACACTTTTTTATACATTGGTGTGCTGTGTTTTGTATTTTCAAACACAAAATTGTCAACATCAGTAGTACTAGATGACAATCTTATTTACAGTGTACCTACGTGTATCACAATTTATGTCTAGTGCTGACTTTGAAATTAAAATTGTTCTTTCGCAAACCTTTTTCGATCTAGTTTACTTTTCACAATTTCACTAGTTTACTTTGTAAAACCTTGACTAATTGACTTATATTCGATTTTTATGACTGCATTATGAAAGTACATGTGGAAAATGCTAAATTGTTTTTTTTTTGTTGTTTCAGTATGATGGCAGCCAACATAGCCTCTGCGAACAACGACATGTTTGCCTCTACGATGCTCCCTTATCACCATCATCATCATCATCACCATAGCCATCCCAACCCACTGACTGCTCAGTTTGGGACCTCACAAACATCGAGCATGTATAAAAACTATGCGGTAGCAAAAAATCCCCAGGCTCTCGGTTTGTTCTAACAAAAACAGTAGCAAAGAAGGAAAAGGATATGGCTACTTGCCGCCCCAGTGGAAATTTCTATCAACCATTCAAAACTACTCATTCATGCTGCCTTTTTGTCAACGTTGAGTCTTTCACTTTCCCCCGTGTGCTTTGTTACAAGAGGATACTAATAACTAATGCAACTACAAAATAAGAGACCAAATCATTTATACTTACGGTTGTACATAATATATAATCGTTTTTACACAATATTTCAAAGGCGACTTTTTATGAGAAGAAATTTAATATGGTTTTGTATATAATCGTGTATTACAATATCACAATATCAGTCATTATTATTAGTAGTAGTATATTCCTATAGTACTAACATCAAGGTAGCTTTAGCCAGTTTTGTTTTCGATCGCATACGAGTTCCTATTTTAACAAAAGTTTTAAATATTATTTGAAAATATGGCATTAAATATACAATTTTGCATAGCGTTGTATTAATAAAAGGAATATTTAAGTTCACCTGTACGTGTAAATATTTTACACGCTATCTTCTCTAACTGGATTACAGTAAGTTAGGATGCATATGACACACTCTAAAGAATATTATTCTGGAGGGAATTCAGAACGTGCCAAAAATTGTAAGTAAATTGTAAATAAAAGTTAATTATTGTGAACTAAAATTGTAAGAAATACTGGTAAATAAGATAATGTACACTAGCACTGACGAGATATCCACGTATAAAAAATATATAAAACTAACATTGAAGTGTAAGTCATCTACTACGCTACAGTTGACAGTTTTTAGAACTGTTTACTGCGGATTGTATTTATATAAAAATGAAACAACTTGTACAATAAAGCTATTGTCACCACAAGTGTCCTTCAAGAAATAATGAAACAAGGGAAAATGTTTTATTTCATGAAATGCATTAACCACAAGTGACAATAAAATGCTATTTCATTCAATACTACCATTTAATGTTTAAGTCATATTTGAAGGGCATCTGCGCCGACTTTGGATCATTATTTAAGTAGAAGCTGTCATTTTACAACCAAAAATATGAGCGATGGGTGTTGGTTTTATAGATTTTTGTTACCGATACTGAAAGTTTTATCATTTTCCAACTACGATGAGAATCAAATTTTTATGATGACACGATGATGCAAGCAGTATTTTATTTTCTTCAAGAGTATGCCATTATTACAAACAAATAGTTTAATTTATAAACGACGAAAATGACCTATTTGCAGCCCTTGACATTTGACTTCAAAATAAATGATCATACATCAGTAAACTTGAGTCAAAACAACAATTAATAAATTCCGCCAACGATGATTTTAAAAAAGCATTCCCATTCCGACAATAGTAACAATAAACGTTTGATGCGATGATGGAATACCTGTCATATTTGAACTTCTTTAAGGTAGTTCAAGTACTTTGCTTAAAAGTAAGACACGCCCAAAATAGACGTTTTCCTTAAACGACACCAGAAAAAGGTATATATTGTTTGTATCAGAATGCCCCGTCAAATCAATAATGTGTATTGGATTTTATTGTTGGCAGCCAATGTAATACCACTATAACCAAAGTCACATAAGAAAATACACCACTCACCACGAATGAAATCAGCAAGTTAAAAATCAATTCGAGTGAAAGTAAAAATAACCGCAAAAAAGTGTTGGACGTTACTCCCATATATGCATTTTTGTGAACTCGTCAATAGTTTTCCATCTCAAATTACAAGGCATAATTCTGTTTTAGTTTTATTCTGGACCACGTAATATTAGACCCTGACATGACGATGTGTTCACTATTTTTATCCTTATTCTATTTGCTTGAGCTTTAAAACAGGGAAACCCAACGGGAACCTCGAAAGCCACAAGTTTGGCAACGGAACGAACAACATGCTATGACGCCAGCGTGCCTTTGCAGTGCAAGTATTAGATGAAATCCTGTTTGCGATTTTGTAAATACTGGCATTACACGCAGAGTAGTTTCCATGCAAAGCCATATCAATCTTTCTTTAAAAGTTCCAGTACACAAGTCACCGTTCCATGTACGTAGTGATGTGATGGCGTACATCTTCTATTACACCAAAAAGCGTCTAGTTTTTCGTTAGAAAGGATCGGACAATGAAACTACGTGTACCGTCCTTGTTACGTACGATTCATCTTCCTCAAGGCAAAGCCACAATTTCCGGAGGGCCATATTCAATATCTACTTTAGCTCTTCTAGTAATCAAGGCCTTCAAAACTAAATGTTAGTTTTCCTTGTATTAACAAATAGCGTGAATTTTGCTGACGATCAAAAATAATTATCTTTAAAAATATCGAACATTTACGACTTCGGTGGTTAGCTGTGAGGAAGTAGTGACGCGGTCAGTCACCATTAATAATCAACAAGTGAAAAATTGTACTTCTATTCTATTTTTGGTGAGACCTCTGCTGCAACCCTGCTGAAAGGATTTCGGTTCGAAGCTGATTACAAACTCTGCAATTCAAAGGTTAGTAGGAATTTTTAAAGAAACGTTAAAAATTAAACATTTGTGGCTTGATTTTTTTCTTTTTATATTAAGGTAGTTTTGAACCATGGCGGGTTAATTAGTAACATAGTGGGTCGAAACCTTGCACCTCTTTTACTTTCTTTCTACACAATATATATAAACTTCAAACTTTATTTCAAACATTGCACCATTATCTCGAATTTACATTTAAAAATAAAATAAAATCTCAAAGTTTGAAGCACTATTAGGAAAAGTTTCCATAATGCAACCAGCATTTTCTGTCTCTGTAAAAAAGGACACGAACAGAAACTTATTATACGTCACATCTATATTTTCTAAAAGAACTGTTTACATTGATATTCCACGCAGTTTTCGTAACTTTCTTTTAGACGGCTAAATTATAAAATATAACGTCCATTATAAATTATTATTGATGCTTTCATGCCAGAATACCAAATAGTTCATAAAAACAAAATACGTTACTGACTGGCAATCAGTGAGACTGACATTATTACGACATCTTCACGACACTAACAATGCAATTATAGTATTAAATTATAGTTGAGACAAAAAAGTTTTTTCTTAGCAGATAGGTAATGAATGGGTAATGTCGACATCCAAAACGCAACAATCGTGTTCTACGTTCAATAACATTATCCAACATCGTTGGTAAGCACTTTGTGCATAAGTTATTGAAAAACCTTTGAATGCATTTGTCTCATGTCTATCCAACCCCTCCAACATTATTACATAGACATCACTTTCACATATAGCATCTTCAAAATCATGTAAATTAACAACAACTCTATTTAATTAGAAAAAGAACCATGATAAATGTATGGTTTTTATATTATATTTTCATAACTTTTTTAGATCTACTTGTTATGTAATAGGAACTCGTAAAATTGCATACATGTACATAAGTTTTATGAGAAAGAAATGTTTTGTGCAAACGAATTGAATACTAGACAAGGAATCGTCTGTTTTCAGCAGTTATCTTCCATTTTCCCTGCCATTTTCTGACTTTCTCTTGGCCAACTTGAAAGTCGATCGCATAATATGAACGTAGATCCCAAGACCCACATTATATTAAGTCGACTCGTGTTACTAGTCTAGTAAGGAATATAAATGTAGTGGAAATATCCTGTTGAAATTCGTCTGGAATGAGAAGATGAAATAAGATAAATAGAAGGGCGAATGGAAAGAAATGCCGTCACCAACAGAAGCAGACAATGACGTTATTCAGTGCAGATTCAGCCATAAGCTCAAGAGTTCTCATTCTCATCAAGATGTTCCTGGTGTCGACAACATACACATCACTTTATTATCTCCCAACTTCTTCGCCTTTCTTCCACTTATTCATTTCGCCGCTCGTGTACATTACGTACACGATTATGCCATACTATCACCCAACCAAATATGTAAGTAATGCAAGATCGCTTCCACAAAACTGTAGTAATGTGGTGGTATGAAGGCGTTTGGCCGTAGATAGCGCTCGCCCGAAAAGTTTAATGTGCATGTTATTGAGTCCGTGGTAGATAATAATATCAGATCTTGACTTATTTTTAAGATGCATGTCAATCTATTTTATTTCGATGCATATATCCCCCTCGGTTCTACAAACGTAGAATTCCTCATGCACTTATATAGTACACTCTCACAAGTAGCAGTGGTGGTAAGAGTGGAAGAAAGCTCTGCGGTAGTCCATTTCCTTAGGTGACCGGAATTCCAACACGTTCCTTCATTTCCTTACCAGTAAATTCCTTACCTTCTCATATCCTTTCACGCCTTACCCTCACGTCTCCACTTATCCCAGTTTCTGGAGATGACTGCCGTGTACCCCAACATCAGTAGCACAGCTTCATTCGTTTAGTAAACACCGCATACCTTGTGTATTGTGCGCGGAGAATGTTCTTGCTTTTTTGCAATGCATTGAATTCTGGAAATTGTAATTGAGCAGAGGGCGAGAGATTGTTCTAATTCGTCTGGAAGATATACAAAATATAAATACGGGGGAGTCTTGTCGATTCGGAGCAGCGAATTTCATTGTTGTTCGAGTTGGAAGCTGCTTTGGATTGACGCTTTTTTACTATGCTTCCTAGCCACACAGTACACATAAATGATTGAGAAGATCTTCAAATGAACATTGTGTGCATATAATATTACCATTTAAGCGGAGCTGTCTGGAAAGCCACCCACGCAAAAAAAAAGCTCAAAGACGTATGAAACGCGTTATATGGAATGATTAAATGGACTGCACCAGGAGCATTTTCATTTATATTCTACGCAGTTTTCGTATTTTCCAATTTGAAGGCTATATTCCAAGTACTTTATTGTACTATTCTATTATTATCATCAATTTATTTAGTTTGTAAATACGTTTTACTCTAATTTTTTTAACCACAAAATATTCATTGACGGGTTGACTACTTACGTTATTTCCTGTTAAAATAAAAGTTATTCATAACTTCATGCCTAAAATGTACCAGCTTTTATTTGATGGGCATATAATAAATATGTGAGATTAGAAATTAAATTATTTCAGCAAGTACATCCATTATTCCGTCAACTAATACAAATGGACGCAGACGAATTTCGAAAACATGGCAAGGCCATGATTGACTACGTTGCCAAATATCTCGATACTATTGAGGATCGTCGCGTGACTCCCAGTGTGGAACCTGGTTACCTGAAGGAGCTAATCCCTACTGAAGCTCCTGAACACCCCGAAAATTGGGAAGACATTGTTGCTGACATAGAGCCAAAAATCATGGCTGGCGTAAGTTTAAAAACTAAACTTGACGACAAGGGAGTAGAACTAAAGCTACATGTACGGTATATGCACAAATTTTTCTGATTCCTGCAGATGACTCATTGGCAACACCCAAGGTTTCATGCCTATTTTCCATCCGGAGCATCGTATCCATCCATTTTAGCTGATATTGTTGGAGACACTATTGGTTGTATTGGCTTTTCTTGGGTATTTGTTGTTGTTTTCTTCAATACGCCTTTGCGGCATTATGCACGTCTTTAGCATTATAATGCAAAAAATACGTTATTTTAAAATGATAGGCTTCTGGTCCAGCATGTACAGAATTAGAAGGAATTATGTTGGACTGGCTTGCTAAAGCAATGAACTTACCTAAAGAGTTTATGCAATCCACGGAGGNCATGTACAGAATTAGAAGGAATTATGTTGGACTGGCTTGCTAAAGCAATGAACTTACCTAAAGAGTTTATGCAATCCACGGAGGGTGGAAAAGGAGGGGGTTGTATTCAGGTACTACACATGCGTGTTTTTGACATTTGCTGTAATTACAAAAAAACTTGTATAAATGTGTACCAATAAGGGAAAACGGAACTACGTTTCTGGCTAAATATTTTATCAATACAACTATACAACTCTCAAGGAATCTATGAATCTCAATGAAATATGTATGTCTAGCATCATTCATTGCACTGCACAAAATATCTTAACTAACCTACTTTTGTGTCATAGACTAGTGCTAGTGAGTGCATCTTGGTATCTATATTAGCCGCACGAGCTCTTGCTATTCAGAAATTAAAAAGGGAGGAGCCAGAATCTGACGAAGGAGTGGTACTTTCCAAACTGATTGCATACTGCTCCAAGGAGTCGCATTCCTGTGTTGAAAAGGGAGCCATGATTGCATTTGTCAAACTGCGAATTTTGGAAACTGATGACAATTTTTGCCTGCGTGGTGACACAGTTCGAAAGGTGAAATCCTTTATATATGCATATAACTCTATGTATTGACACCTGTATTCAGTTTCAGGATTTTTTAAACAGTTTTCGTTCTGTCGT
>JAHZNB010006664.1:0-11802 GCA_027744295.1 Callyntrura guangdongensis
GCATAGTCACTCATCGTCAGTAAAGTACGAACGAGCACTCAGCTTTCAACTTTCATCATCGGCATTTGTGTACGAAAGTGACAACCGGTAATTCAACTGGCTATAGTATAGTATGGTTTATGTAATTGCTACAGTTACAAATCAGTCCCGTTTTATTTAGTCAGGTCCAAAAGGGATTTGTCAACCGAAGAGAAGAAGTTCTGTGGCAATTATTAGCTTTTCTGCTACTTTACACTCCTGTTTTATGTGTTACGTACGTCATACACGTACGCCTTGTGTGTGTGTAAATACTATGTCCAAATTTCATGCATCATATCATATCACAATCACACGAACACGGCAGTTCTGCATGTGAAGTACATAGCAATAACTTTCCTGTTGTAGTGGAGATTCCAAAGTCCGTTTTTTATTGTTGACGCCCAGGTATGTAACAATTGAAGATGCTCTCACATCAAGGCCATTATTGTTCCACATTTCAAAGTATAATATATATATCATTTTGGGAACTTCTCATACTGGGTTTTTCAGTAGCGACACAGCTGTCAGTTTCCGTGTAAAATACAAAGTTGTCAAGTTGTTGTTCTTCTTCTCCGCTGCTCATATACAAGTTTTGTAAAGTACTATCAAAAACTATTTTCCACCTTTTGCCAAATTACAATATGGCGTCCATGACAAGAGGTACTTAAATATACTAATCAACCTATTATTTTTATTACTCGATAACAGTTTTAAATTACTTTATTGTTGATTCTGACTAGGAATCTTCATTGTGGCAGCCAAGAGAACGCCTTTTGGTACAATGGGGTAATTAATGAATTTTTATTAAGAGTTTCGAACAAATTTGATCAATTAAGCCACTGCTCTGGTGTGATTTATAATGGTAATACTACATGGCAGCCAAGAGAACGCCTTTTGGTACAATGGGGTAATTAATGAATTTTTATTAAGAGTTTCGAACAAATTTGATCAATTAAGCCACTGCTCTGGTGTGATGTATAATGGTAATACTACATACTGCTATTAAATGATTGAAAAAATGTATTGCAGGGGAAAGCTAAAGGAAAAATCTTGCATAGATATGGCAGAAATAGCTGCAAAGGCTGCATTGGCTGCCGGAAAAATTGACCCAAAAATTATCGATTCGACAGTGATCGGAAACGTTATCAGTGTAAGAACATAACGTGTGGAATTAAAAGAACTGGCCTGATGATTAAAATATAGTATTGTTTATCTTTTAAATCAATATTTTTTGTGTAGTGTTCTTCGTCAGACGCAGCCTATATTGCCCGTCACCTTTTGCTCAGGGTCGGTATACCTGTTGACCGGCCTGCACTGACAGTTAATAGACTTTGTGGGTCAGGCTTCCAGGCGATTGTAAACGCTGCACAAGAAATCACAATAGGAGACTCCAAAGTAGTGCTCACAGGTGGATCAGATAACATGTCCCAAGCCCCTTTCATTATGAGAGGGATTAGATTCGGAACACGACTGGGACAGGACATGAAGGTATGAAATGCTTGAGAAGTATAATTATCGAAACATTGAATTTTTTTTTAAAATACAGGCTGTGAAGTGCCAAGTCAATTTGACGTAGATCCTTAAAATCTCCCAATTTATTCTCAGATGGAGGATGCTCTATGGACTTCATTGACTGACGAACACTGCAAAACTCCGATGGGCGTCACTGCAGAAAACCTTGCCGAAAAATATAAAATTTCAAGGGCTATTTTCAGATGGAGGATGCTCTATGGACTTCATTGACTGACGAACACTGCAAAACTCCGATGGGCGTCACTGCAGAAAACCTTGCCGAAAAATATAAAATTTCAAGGGCTGAGACGGACAAATTTGCTTTAGACTCTCAACAAAACTGGAAAAAGGCGAATGATGCTGGATACTTTAAAGAAGAGATGGCCCCCGTCTCGCTAAAAATTAAAGGGAAAGAAGTAGTGATGGATTATGATGAGCATCCCAAACCGCAAACTACCCTAGAAGGACTGGCAAAGCTTCCAAGCGTTTTTAAAAAGGATGGAACAGTTACAGCTGGAACTGCTTCTGGTATCTGTGACGGAGCTGGAGTTGTTATTATTGCCAGTGAAGCTGCTGTCAAAGAACATAACTTGACGCCTCTCGCTCGTCTTGTTGGATATGGAATTTCGGGCTGTGAACCAACTATCATGGGCATCGGTATTTGTACATATTATATTACATAACATGCATGCACGTTGGTATTTTCTAGTTTTTTACTGAGTTATTATATGATGGGTTTGGTAGGTCCTGTTACAGCTATCCAAAAAGCACTTGGCGCTACCGGCAAAAAATTGAGTGATGCAGATTTGATTGAGGTAAAGTTAGGGAGAAATTAACAGATGATATATGATATGATAAGTATCACCGTTTTTGTTTAACGCAATTAGATAAATGAAGCATTTGGTCCTCAAACTTTGGCTTGCGCTAAGGAATTGGGTATAGATATGACAAAATTGAATGTGCACGGTGAGATTATTAAAACTAATAGAACATAAATATTAATGGAATTATATTCGACATTAATATATGTATGTATTGGTTTTCCTCGTACAGGAGGAGCTATTGCTCTAGGACATCCATTAGCGGCTTCTGGGGCCAGAATTACATCACATCTTGTCCATGAAATGCGGTACGACAAATTTAACAGTAAAATTTTTTAAAAAATCAATTAAAAACAATTAATCAAACACAATATTTGTATATTTACTAGTCGTCGGGGAGCCAAGCTCGCAATAGGTTCTGCTTGTATTGGAGGTGGCCAAAGGAATTGCTCTCATTTTGGAAAAGTGCTAACCAACATTATAACACGAAAAATGCCTTATAACCACCAAACCAGTTTCTAAGATTGGCCCCAACTTACACTTGAAATAATTAAAATTATGTTTATTGTCCACAGTCAAGAAGATAATATATTTTTATTGGTAATGTCAAACATCCGTGTGAATGCAGCTCAACAATTGTAAACACATTTGTATGTTGTTATTTGGATTGAAGTACAAAATTTTATTAATAACATTCATGTGTACTGTGTATCTACTTAACATTATTCTTTAATACGACATGGTTCACTGTTCACAACATTTGTTATACATATTCGGTTCACACACTGATGGTAATTAATTGTAGTTTTAAAAAAGCGTCGAATTTCAAGCGTGTATTGGCGCTAAGGTGTTATGAAGCCTTGTTACTGCTGATTGAACAACTTGTTGTAAAGATTCGTCTTCTGGACACGTAACTTCCTGCCAAGGAAAAGTTAGGAATTTTTATAAGATAAGATAATGATTATGCATTTAAATTGTTTGACACAAATGGCAATGTTCAACTTACAAGAGTGGAAAAATCAATTTTGGCAGTCTTATTGTCAACAATTACTGAAACGACGTCCCCCTTAAATGTTTTTGGCACAGCATCACGTCCAAACATGTCTTGTAAAGTGCCTATTACACACTCCTAATTTCAGAAAATTATAGAAAATTAATTTATCCCTACTTCAAATAAATTTTTTGAATATAATTTTTTTACGACCTTAAAATGTTCTAAATCAGTATCTGGGGGAGGTGGAAAATCGTTCGGGTGCACCTCAACTGAGTCTGCCTGGAGAATCGATGTTAGCGCTGCGTCGGCGTACATGTCATTCACTGGTGACGCCACCCATTCAACAGTAACCAGTCCTTTTTCATATATGACATCAATGACTCCAAAAACTCTAATTATCCGTTTGTCCTTTCCTTTAGACTCCATAACTTCTACCTCTTTTGCCAGCTGAATCAGCATATGATGCAAGAGATCGAATGATCCACTAAAGGAAATAGACTGGCGTTGAGTTACCACGCTCATCGTTAAGTCTGTGTATTCTACAATACGAAACAAAAAACAAACAAACCTTAAAATTTCTTGCGACTCTGGTTAAGTATTATATTTTACATTTTGATATTTTTTGTAAACAAAAAGTTCACATTATGCTATTTTTGAAAGTTTTTAGTAAAGTCTTCGTAATTAAAATTACATACACAACTAAACTAAGTAAATGTGTAAATTAAAAATTGTATGTACCTAAAATAAGCAACAATTCTTGCGCTCTTCCCAGTGCAAAAACAGGAATCAAACAACGTCCACCTCTGCCCACTATATCGTGAACAATAGAGGTAAATCTAGTTTCACGATCTTCCCGTTTTTCATGGATATGTGTACCATACGTGGATTCCTTAACAATACAAAACAATTATGTCAATTATACAATATAACTCACTATAACACCTAGCATGGCATGACACTTGACTTGATTTGATAAACAGTGAAAAAATAAGAATAATATAAATATAATAATATACCACAATCATAACATCGGGACGCATGCTCGGTACTTCAGCTGCCATTAAATGTCTATCCTCTTGTCTTGAAAAGTCTCCTGTGTACAGGATCTTAACACCAGCAATTTCAATCATAAACATGGCTGCTCCCAACACGTGACCAGCATGGTATGCCCAAAATTTAATTCCTTTAATTTCCTTTTCTTCGTGAAAATTAATAGTTTCAATTTTATCCATTGATGCTTCAAGATCGGCTTCAGTGTACAAAATGTGATCCGTTGAAATGTTAGATACTTTAATGTAATCCGCAAGTAGCCAACGGTAAATAGCCTTGGTCGCGTGAGTCATAAAACACCGGCCCTTAAATTGCGTTTTTAACAGAAACCAAGGAAGAGCACCAGCATGATCCAAATGAAAGCTACAGATAAATCAAGACAGTCAACAATGTTATTGATACATGAGCAACAAGAATTTACTCAGCTCATTCATAAAGATAAGCAGTTTTCAGATGACGAAACGCACAACACACTTCAGTCTTGAGTTTAAGTCTAACGTCCTACCATAAATACATTTTCTTGTCTAAATAAAACAATAATTTACCAAACTGCAGCTGCTAAAAACTTACTGAGAGACTAACAGCACATCGATTTCATCAGCTTCAATAAGATCCACAAAGGGTAAAGCCTCCATTCCCGTGTGACCCGGATGAATCCCAATATCCAGCATGATTTTCTTTCCTTTGAATTCCAACATTATGCATGATCGTCCTACTTCTTGCCCAGCACCTCTGAAATAGATTAAATTTGATAAGAAAATCTCAATCTCAAACCTTAAACAGTCAGTCAGTTAGAATAACGCAACGTTACTTAATTAGTACCACTAACAATGGTCTAATTATTAGTTGATCACTCTCCTCCGCTGGAGCTGTAAAAACACTCGGATGGGAAGTAGCGGCCATAATCCTTGATGCACAGATTTTGTGCCCGTTCCGACTTATTGAACTTTTCACACACTATTGACTGACTGTATGGCTCCTTTACTTACACAATCATTTCTAAAGAAAATTTTACTAGTAAGTACTGCTGCTATTTATCATCACTTGCAACTTGTTTGTGAGACTAATTGACATAAACCTGTTGTTTTTTAAAACTTCTTTCAGCTTCAAATCCAACTTACGATCAATAAAAGCTTAACAAAAACAGGACAAGACAACTATTATTAGAATCAAAAATGACAATTTTATACAGCAAATGTAAATAAAACGCACTGCACCACAAAAACTTTTTTATTATTTCAACTATATATTTACTTTAGTGGATGTGTTTGTCACTGCAAACTAATTAATTAATTAGTCTGACTAGTGAAAACAAACTCAAAAGTAAGGACTGGACTCGGTATGTATGCATTACTTAGATTTCAGTACCGCAATCTAATTCGCAGACATTCGCTTCGTTGACGGCTCAGCTGCGACACCATTGTAGGGGCAGTGTGAAACAATCTTGTGTGTAACTGTGCAAGTAAATACAGGCCCATGCGAAGGTGCAGCGTCATCATTATTGACAGGGCATTGTGAAACAACCATTCTTTTTGTGGCTTCAACGACCCAAACTAAACGTACAAGCTACAAGTTTGCATATCTTCCTATATAATATTCAATTTGTGCTCAACAGTTTTGTCGTTTGTCATGTCGATAATTTAAAAAAAATCATTTTCGCTACACCGGACAATTTAACTGATTATCATTCATTTAGATGGAATCGCACTGACCTCACAATTAATTCTGTGCATATTTTTGTCATCATAAAAATTACATGTTTTTATACCTTAAAACGGCGTTTGGTCAATGGTCAAAAACCAATCAATGAGAGTATGTCAATCCATACTCTCATGTGCCATGTCATGATGCCATGATTATCTATTTATTCATCATCACTCGAAATCTAACTAAACAATTGAAAAGCATATACTAGCGACTTTGCAAGATGTAAAAAATGAGAACTTTACAGAAAACGTTTATCCATCATCTATTTAATGTTGAATGCATGTAGGTATGTGAATTTATGCTACTCAGTCAGGCAGCTGTTTGTTAGTATCTGCTCTGCCCGTGGAGGTGGCAAATTGGCAAGTCCTTTCTTTTTCTTCTCAGCTGCACCATTGGCGGCATCACTCTACTTTTTGGATTTTTGGCACTGAACTGAGCTACCTTGTTTTGTAACATACTGAACGCAATAGAAAATCCAGAGTCTTCTTTACCCGAGCAAAATAAAGACGTGTATGCAGTACGCACGTTGATGCACTTCTTGTAGCTGCACTCTGGTTCACACAAAGAAGAAACGCAAATGGAATTGCAAAATTAATTTTAAAACACGGAGAAAACATTCTACTATTCTGTGTGCAAACCTGGCAAATATAAAAGTAACACTAACTGCCTTGTTACGAGGCAGGGGGCTGGTCTTGACGTGCTAATTCGCTTTCTGTTGTTCTTCACCAAAAAAGGTATCTTATCTTGAACTTACGGCTCTGAAGATATTAGTTTTTCAGTATTGCTTATATATTTGCATTCTGCATTACACCACTGATTTATATTTATGTAAGTAATGTACGACCACGACGGTGTACGTAATAAATAATAAGAAGGATAACATTAAAGAATTCATAATAAGTTCGTATACAGTTAAGTGTTTTAAAACCACTAGCTATCTCGAAATAAAACGTAGACCGATTGAGAACTATTCGAGGTATAAAAAAATCCTACTTTTGTAGTTCGTATGGAGAGGATATTGTCATGCGCATAAATGTGCAGCACACATTTATGTTGGTTTTTAACAGAAATTATAGGATATAGACGGGAAGATGTGATGTAAGAAAGAGCACTGGTGAATGTTGTTGCTAGCAAAAAGAGTTGACGAAGAGGTGGAAGATCTAATATTGTGGTGTTAGTGTTAGGTACTGACACAACTACATATAATAAAACGTTAACCACTGCACTGGATACAATATTGGTATTGGTACTCGTGGTGGTGGCAAGTAAAAATCAACCTCCCTCTCAAAACGTTGACTTCTCAGTGTGGTTGTAGATGTTCGGTTGGAAAGAGCTGCTCGTGTTATCTGATTTGTAATTCTTGCTGGCTAACTCGTGTCAACGCCTTGCACATTTTGTAAGAGGGGATCAATCACTGGTTCTGGTATTCTATCTTCAAATTACAGATTCTCTGTAGATATTGATAATATTGGCAGTGGTTAATTTGAGGTACTACAAAAATATTAGTTCATGTATTATCTTAACAAAAATACTTCAATCACTGGCCACTTAAATTGAGAGGACTTTTACCAACATTTGTAATTTATTGCATGATGAACGTAAAAGTAAAATGTGCATTGGTTTTATTAAAAATCATTTTTACTATTGTTTTTAGTCTATTTCGTCCATTTTCTTGGGTCTAACTCGGGGGATCTCTCTGTCCTATTGGCGTGTCGTGTCAACAACGAGGTTCAAAAGGTGACATATTTTGTTTCTGCCAGTTCAGGTCATTTTGGATAAATTGATTGATGGGTGAGTATCCTATGTATAATGTTGCTTGCTGATGCTTAGTACTAGCAGCTTTTCGGCTTGTATCTGAAACCCAAGTTTCGATTCTTGGAAAATTGTTGAAATTTTGGCTTTGAAAACATATATAGCGATATTGTTTGCATGTTGTATCGTGTATATATGTTTGTTGTCCATCCATATATTATGATTGACACCTATGATTATGATTATGATGACAATAGGTATTTACAACAAGACTTGCTTTTCCTGTTGTCGTCATGAGCTAAAGACTTCTTTAGCGCATATCAAGAAAGTTCAGAAAGAAAGAGATAAGAGAGGTAGAAGTAGTAAAAGACACGTCCTTTTGTCATGCATCACAAAACGCTAATCATCACTTTGGTTTGTGTTATATGTCATCTGCTAAAGTTTACGAGTTTTAGCTTAGCGTCTAACCTGATGTCATTTCTTTGTTTTAAATACTAAAGTTGGGCATCATCGGATGATGATCATCCTAATCATCCATTGCAATAAAAGGAAGTGCTCTGTTCTCTCATATCATAAAACAGGTCGGCCTCTTCTCGGGAGAATCAAATGAAAGTCCTGGAAGTACACACATTTGTACATCTACAATGCAATAATGCAAAGGTTAATGCTCATATGAAACCAAATGAAACGCTTTAAAGCGCCCATAAAAAATAAAACATATTGTTTTAGCAAAAGAGCATACGCGCATGAGAAATACTACGACGACTTATGAGAATGTTATATGAGTATATCTTCAACTTTTTTTGACTATATTCTGCAGTATCCATCTTAAAAGGGTCTGAACTCTGAGCACTTTAAGAACGTTATCAGAATCAGACTCAAGTTAACTTCAAGATATTTTTTATTGCTTTGACGTTTCATGCTTCTCTTGCTTGGAATTACATTAAGGGTGTGAATTGAAGAGATGCCTGTTTACAAACTCATCACGGTACCTTACGTTACCCCGTCGTACTCGGAATTTCGGAAACTACACGGTCAATTTTATTGAAAATCGGTAGCCAGATAGTTTAAGTGACATTCTCTATCATATGGCCATAGGGTTTAACACAAAAATAATTTTAATATCATAATTAATATCATATAATTGATATTTTAAACAAAAACACTTGTTTATGTTTTTGTTTGAAATGTGAATTTAGTGCCTTCAAAATAATTTTTGTGCTAAACCCTATGGTCATATGATAAAGAATATCTTAAACTATCTAGCTACCGATGTTCAATAAAATTGACCGTGTAGTTTCCAAAGTCCGAGTACGACGGGGTAACGTAAAGTTACAGGTTTATGTACATCTTAGCAAATGACGTTCCGTGATGAGTTTGCAAGCACAGTCTCTTCAAGGTACACCCTTAAATAAATCCAAATACGGATGCTGATATTCCAATCGAATATCACGTTCATTCTGTATGAACTACCCAGACAAAAGATTTAGATTTAAGTTTCTCATTTACAATATAGAAGTATCTACCATGTTGCTCATTAAATTAAACTCATAAAATTTGCCATAACCATTAAAATCTACACGTAAAAGTTTATATCTTAATATATCCAATGCTTCAGGGGACTATGACTCATCGAATGCATGGTCAATCGGAAAGTTTCATTTGAATGAACTTTGGGGAGTCTTGAATGGCAAAGACAGAAAGTGACATGAATTTACAGAGTGTGCCAGCTTCAAATCCACTCCACGTTGTTTCTAGCATTCAAATCTTTAAATCGTATCGTCCATTAGACCAACTAAACTATTGTCCTCTGCCAAAGGCAGGATTGATTACATTAAAACTAGTGACGGATTTGATGTGCTTGTGAGCTACTTCACGTGTATTTTGTAATTTTTTAGTCCATCGTTAAAAACGAGTGTGTTCTCTCGCGTCCCTTTTTATTTGTTTTCCTTACTTACCTGTGTCTTGAAACTTGCAGAATATTTGCGCCTTAATGTCGCTAATACTTTTATCCTGTTTTATGTTTCTCCCCCTACCCTTTTATTATTCACATCCGAAGGAAATCTGCTACCATACAATATAAACCATACACCAGACTACACGTTAACGACGTATCACAGAATTTTGTGTTATATCTCAACGAACGTAATATCTTCCCCTCTGCGTTCCGTCGTAACAAATGAATGTTTTAACGTGCCATAAAAACAGTAATCTTTTTACGAGAATAAATTCATGAAATTACGAGTGTATTTTCACGTACACATATGTATACATTTTATGACCGTCGCCACGAATCTATTTCTTTACCCTATCGAAATTCAAAAGTCATTATTGCTCGTTTTACGATGTGTTGTTAAGTTTTAGGCATTTAGAGAGCATCCAAAGTACTCTTCTTGACTGACACTCTAACGTAGAGTCTCTAAGCGTGGTTTAGTTCTGTCAGAAGTGCTGATGGGATAATGGGGTGTTCTGCGACAAATTACATAATAGCCTGCTTTTCTGCAAAAATACAAAAACACTGAGCAATGTATATTTAAATTATAAATGGAACATTTGCATTGACATGGAACTAGAATGTTGCTGCACGTGCACGGATACGTGTTATGGAATATTTAAACGTATAAAGTTTTATAACAGAAACCAGGGTATGTGACATGGATGGACATGCATGTGAGATTATTTGTTGCAAAACACCCCAAATTATCAACAACAATTCTGACGGAACTAAATCGCACCTGAAATGGGACTAACAGTAGTAGTACATTCGTTTTTGCAAAGAGACAAGAGAATGAAAACTTATTGTACTATACAAGGATAAATGTGATGAGAAAGTTCCTATCCTCCTAGTTATCGGGTTACATTTACATCAATGTCATCGACCATTTTAAAATGTGCAAGATTTAATTCGTTCATGAAATCGGAGTGTAAATGGTATTGTAAACAACATTCACATTAAAAATGGGTAGTCGTAGTAAATGTCAAATTGTCTCCGTCATCCACGTTTTAATGTGGTACTTTAAAATAATGTATGCATGTATACCTATGTAAAAATCAAAGCTTATAGCATACAATTTTTTGCCACTTTTGTACAGGAGCGAAACCATCTCACCGAGAAGTTCATTAAATACATCCAGTGCGTGGAAGTCAAGTCGTTTGAAACTGAAAAGGGAGCGAGGGTGGTGGTGGTTGTTGGTTTGGTTGCAAATATCCGATCCCCGGTGGACGTAGATTGCTCAACAGGAGACGCTTTCAAGGACACGCACGTACAACAGAGAGAAAAAGGAAGCACAAAGCAGTATAAATTTTACATCCTTCGCCGGTAAGTTTTTTTTTATTGCATTTTTGCACATTCCTCTCAACCCAAGTGCTTGTATTCGTTCAATTCGTTTAGTATTTCAAGTATCGCTTAAAATTTTATGTATCGGCGAGGACCTGGTATTAAATTACAAGATGGTAGTAATCTACCTACCTAAAAATGTATACGCAGCAAAATAACGAACTATCGGGGTGTATATGTATAATTTTTTAAAAAAGTTAGGACTTGGGTACAAAAAATTTACTTTTAAAGGTGGATGATAAATTGCTTGTAATAGTAATGCTCACACCACTGTCCAGAGACCTTCAAAGTTTCCTTATTGATTATAAAGATACATGAATGCAAAAAAGTTCTGAACGCCTTTTACACTATTGTCTGGAATATGGGGACTACATAGTTAAGTTAATAAGTTCAGAGTGATATTCCTGAACTTAAATCTTGTGTACATGCAAACATACATTTTTGTTGCTTTAAAAAGTACAATAGAAAAATGGCCGTACCAATACCAATGCAGACAAACTGAGAAAATGCCTATATATTTTACCCTGCCTGAATGAAACTGATTTGTAAAGTCACCAACAAAATTAATTTTGATTTCTTCTTATTTTCACCACCAAAAAACATACTATTTG
>JAHZNB010006665.1:0-16271 GCA_027744295.1 Callyntrura guangdongensis
AAAAAAAATCGGATAAACCCGATAGCAATGAAACTTTGTTTTCAAAAATCGATACTGACTGGAATTATTCAAGATATCTTGTGTAGTGCGAAGAAGTGTTGGTAAAATATGGCATAACATATTTTTCCTACTGCTCCGTAACTTTTCTCGGTTTTAAAAAGTATAGATGATGTTAAAAACATCTCCTTCCCAGGCGGGTATTTGGCGGACTTTGAAAAAGTTTGTTTGATGAGTTACTTGTCTTTAAAAAATATTTGATTAATTTGTCGTGTTTACAACATTACCCTGGCAAGTACAACGGTACGTAGCTGCTGTAGTCTTGAAAATACCAACATGAAAAGATTACCACAATCAACTATTTAGATTGTAATGTCATTATTCATATCTTCCATCCAGAGGAAAAAACAATTACAAGAACGAGGTTCCAACAAAGTCATCCCTTAGTTTCGAGGATATGTGTTTTCTCAGAATTGGGTAAATACGTGTATATAATAGAAAACATAACCGTTTTGACTTTGCAAAAACCCAATCGGATTTAGATGGAAATAAGGAAGCGTTGGTGTAAAAGTACGAGATAGAGTAGGCAATGTACAGCCTACCAAACAGGCAGGGGCGAAGTCAAATAAGGGAGAAAGAGGGGCACATGATCCCCCAAATGGCCCGTGCCAGAAAGTATTATAAAGTTTTCAAAAAAATGCATAACATTCGGGTGCTTTCTTCTCATTTTGTAAATTTTCTAAGTAAAATGTCGGTTTCTGGTTTGTTTATTGAAAAAATATGAAAGCTGCGCTATAAAACCCAAATTTTGACAATTTAATTTTTAATCAAGGTAATTTATACGATATTTTTACCCCTTGATTTCCGTAAGTTGATACTAAATATGGAAACAATCTGCTTTTTTAGCGTGTATTGTGTGTTTTGGCTTAGGTAAAAAAATTATTTAGATTAATTGGATTTTACTGATAAATTGGGAACTGTTAAAAAATTAGTTTAATTAAAGTTAACAAAACCGACAAACCTCACAAGTGCCTTAATTTATTCTAGATGCTTTATTCTTTAAATTAGTTTATGTATAAAAGTGGAGATATGATTGATCACAGATACGGATATTACAAATTTCAGATCCAAGGAAAAGAATGTTACTGTTTAACAGGATTAAACCTCAAAAGAAAACTGCAACGAGTTATACGACGGTGGTGGCGTAACGATCACATCCGGTTTAGGCATCACAGTGACTTCACTTTCCAGATGATATTGCGGCGGTGGCTCATCGATCACATTCGGCGTAGGCCGCACAGAGACTTCACTATCCCCATGATATTGCGGCGAAGGGTTAATCCGCTGGTCGGTTAAAGGCGGAGGGTTATCCGCGGGTCCCGAACCTGTAATTCAGAATAATACCTATTTGCAAATTACAGCATAAATCCATGTAAGTTGTAGTAAAAAATTCCCATGTAGATTATTATGAGTAAAGTACTTACGAATTTTACAAAGAAGGTGAACACAAATCAGGGAGATGAAAATTACAACCGGTGCCACTGCACAGGCAGTAAGATATAACCAATTTTTGGTCCATATTGGTAGTTTCAAGACGAAGTTCAATATTTACTTATAAAACTCGTCCTGTCTCTTGAAATAACAATGCGGGAAAAATTATGACAGCGCACACGTTTCTACTACAATATATAACACGATAAAAAATAACATTTTTGTCATGTGTAACGTCATATATTGCTCAGTTTAATAGTTTATCAGCTAGCCATTATTTTACATAGTAGTTTGTCTGTCTGTCCATTATTCCTCTTCTCTGGTCAGACGCTTCAGCCGATTTGACTCAAACTTGGCACAGCAGGGGTACCTGGGGGTATTGGGAGGGGTATATTTCAGCAAATTTGGTTTACCGCCTGGGATGAAAATATAAACGTCAACCGATTCTGTCAAATTTAAAAAAGGTACCGTTAGCCTCTGACTTTATGGCATGAAGTTTCAGCTCATTTGGTCAACTCCAACAGGATAATTTAAAAGATAAAATATAAACTTAATCCAAATATACTCTAATTTTACATAGCGATGCTAGGTAAAATGGCAAGCCAAAGAATCCAGTATTTTTTATTCAATAAAATTGTATCAATGAAATGGTTTTCAGCTCCGTCTCTATAGCTGTATTTCAGATGGTTTATTACACCATAAACTTGTCACTCACGGCTATCTGCTGACGTGAATGAATTACCTACCGTAAGTACCTACTTGTCAAGTTTGGTTAAGTTTAATCCAATATGACGATAACGGTAACGTGATGCAATGTCGCAGTTTGCTATATACGTACCTCACGAGCGTGCAGTTATTTCAATCAACCATTGGGTTGGTGATCGTGATATGGAAATAAGTGGTGACTCATTGAGTGTCACTTTCGGGTCGCACTTTTGATTTTCGATGTCATTTTAACTAATCCTGTTTTGTTATTGGAAGTCTAACGAGAAGTCTAGTACGGAAAAAGCCAACGTGTCACCATATTTTTACTCTAAATTGAATGGTAAAATTTATGACGTTACAATCGGCGGTACGTTTCGAATCATACACTACGAGAAAGAAGGGGATTGAGGGGTTCAAACCCCTTTTCACCAAATAAAATTTATACTTTATCATCACAGGATATGGTACATAATACATTACGGGATATGGTTGACCCCCTTGACCCACGCCATTCCGTAGCCACTGTCTCGAACTACGACTTCTCCACAAGCCAATTTAGTCAACAATTCTTGTATGGTTTACGACATATGTGCGACATGGAGTTGCATGGGTGAGACGCAGAACGTTATTCCCTGCTAATCCTTTAATCACGCCAGTCCAAAATCATCCAAAGTTGTATTTATCTTTGCTTACGTAATTCTTCTATCCATCCTGAGAAAATTAGAGGTCAACCACATCTGCCTTGTAATAACAAATACCGGTAAAGAGGATAACCACAGTTAAATATACACTTACTGACAAAACTACCCACGTTGCTTGGGGTGACAATGTAAAAAAAATATAACCGCACACATGTTTTTACTATACTAGTAAGATGACAAATGAGGAAGCATACCTTTGACTCTATTTGTACTTTAATTTTTCAATGTCCCCGTAAAAGCGGTGTGTATTTTTATTGTACCATAAACCTGCCGTCAACGGTTATCTACTGACGTAAAGGATGGTACTGGGAATCAACTTGTTTGAATGTGCATCTGGGCAAGCTTGGCTTATCAATAGTATGAGGAGAACGGAAATGTGGCGTAATGTAGCTATATACCTATATTACATGCCTTATCTCACCAGCGGTACAATTCCCAGCTTGCAGTTATTAATACTATTTGTTTGGTTATCGTGATAAAAAACAAGTGATGGCGCATTCTGCAGAAAAATGCGTTGTTGTCATTGCAGGTTAATAATGCTGTCGTTGATAAAGTTTAAAACTTTATGTTATGACGACTACCGTTTTTGGCAGTTTTACTGCGACGATATCAGTTTTGATATCATTTCCAAATGACTCTGAATGACAAATGAGGTGTATGAACTGTCTTTTTCGGTACTCTTTCTTTACATACACACAAGTTTAAAAACATCGAACATATTGGCTCATTGCTGTTTAAATGTCTATATTGTAGTGAGGTACATTTTCCATGTAACGGTTGCCGAACTTGTGTAACAAGGTAGACGTAGCCTGTAGTTGTTTTGCCTTCTGCAATTCAACAGGCAGATGTTATCAGATTTCCTGTTAATTATACTTTGGTAACGCGGAAGTCAAAGAGAGAGCGTCCATTTAGAGAATTTGAAAGTAGGGGGTGGGGGGTTCTAAAACTTGTCTGACATTTTGTGTTATAAAGGTAACAAAACTTCTATCTATCTAAAAACACCTATCAAAGGTGTTTTAACGTTTGCGTGAGATAAGGGGGCGGGGTAAGGTGGTTGAAAATTTTGTGACATAATTGTGACATGGAAGTGGGGGTCCCAAAAACCAGATATTTTCAAAAACGTTCTAAATGGATGTTCCCATGGTAGAACTTGGCATGAGCATTAGCTAGGAAGAGGTACGAACGAGAGAACAAGCAGCAGCAGTGATCCTTCTCTAACATTCCAAGTTACAAGACGGACTATGTACGTATTGAAGTTAGAAAGCTAATTTTTGCTAAATAATTAATCCATTCTCTCACCTATCTATCTTTTCCTTTTGTATTTTATTTGTTACTTTATATTTTCCTGTTGGGTTTTCAGTTAAAGTTCGCATTAATTTATTGTTCCAATCAAAGGTTTCGTTTTGTTGTATTAATTATTCCCGGCTGTATTAAAAAGCAGATTTCCCGTTAGAAAGTAGCAAATATTATTCCCGGATTTTTGTGCGTGTTGCATTCTGGTGTTATTGCTAGATACATAACATTATTAAACATTCCACTTATAATTTTTGGTCAGAACTCTCATTATTTCCCGTGCACTTATTATAATCTTTCTAGGTTCTCGGTTATATCAACCACCTCCGATATCGAGCCAAACCATCAAGAAGTTCACTGTTTGAGTCACACAATGCTTTGTTTATTCATTTTCATTCCATAATAATATATAAAATATTTTTCAGATCAGTCTCTAATTACTGAGTTTTAAGTATTATTCATTAGATTTATTATTTCCTGTAAGAAACTAAAAAGTAGGTGACACAACTTATTGTCGATTAAGCGGACCCGGAAAATTTTATGCAACAAATATAATATAATATGCGTCATACACGATCGTAAATAATTTAATCCTGAATTAGCGTTTTAAATGAGTATGGCATGTATGTACGTATCATTTTATCTACACAAATTAGACTGATTTAAGGTAAAAATGTGACCACACATGTGGAATTATTGCCTTAATATAACAACTTTACACAAAAAGTAATGACGTGATACTAACTTAAAGTCATTAACGCAGAGATCAGGCGGTTGTAATTTTACATTGAGACGAGTCGCAAAGCCACTCCACTCATTCCATTTCCTCTGCAGTCTACTTTTCTGCAGGTAATAAAGTGTTTCTATCACCCAGTCGCTTGGTGGTTTCAACGAAGTATACATCTTTGACTGGACTTTCTAGTAACACGAAACATACCATCAGATTCCATGATATTGTTTACCGTTTAATACACCTTACTCTCCAGCTCTTTATCCGTTTGATGTTCGTGAAAAATTCTCAAGATGACTTTATATCTCACGCCTGACAAATTGGTTAGATTTCTGTATTGTTTGCGTTGATATAGAACTGTGAGATCACTTGTAATTCCATTGCCCAAAACCAAAAGTTACAAATGGCTGGACCCATCAAGTGTACAAAAACAAAGCTTATTATTTTCCCAGTAGCACGCATAGTGTTTCCTACCAAAATACCCACAAAACCAAGTACATTCTGTATCCGTAAAACAATTCAGTTTGGAATAGTTTTCAGTCAACCTCGATTCGTACGTTCGGTTCTAATGTTTAGGAACATAATCATTGGCTAAGCAACAAAAGCAAGCAGCGTTTTCCATTGACGTAAGAAAACATTCTGATGGATCGTATCGTTATGATTGGAGTTTTCAAATTATTTAAGTAAACTCGTACATTTATGACATTTAAAAATAAACCGGGTTAACTGTTTGGAGAAGGTTTACGGTTGTTACCAATTAATAAGGGTGCATTGAAGGTATTTAAGGGTTGGTTGTGTATATATGGGTTAAACGAAACTGGAACTTCGAAGAACTCTAGAGATTACAGGGGTCATCGGATGACCGTCATCCAATCCGAATAATGAATCGATATAGTAGTTTAGGTATTTCAAATAAACTTGCATACGGAGTTTGAGCTCATTTGGACATGGTTTAACTTTGACCTTGGATTTAGCCCCCATGTGGTGGCCGGATTGGGCGCATCTTCGAACTCGCTCCAGCTATTGGTAAGGGCTATTGATTGGTGCAAACAGATTTCCAAATTTTCTTTTGGTTTTCGAGATATCGTGTTTACGGCCGGACTGTCTGCTCAATGGAGGGGCACCCGCGGGGTCAGAAAAACACACGAGGATATATGGGTGAAGGGTTTATTGTGGGTTTGCGGTTGCGCGGACGGGCGGGCAGACACATCAGGCGTTATGATATAGGTTACACTTTCGAAAACCTGAATAATCAGAAACGATAATTACCTTTCATGCAAGTTTTACGGGCCGAGTAGTGTGCATGAACGTTACCAGGCTTTGTATTATATGCTATATACGTAAATGCGGTCCCGCAGTAGTAATTTAGATTTTGTTTTAGTGTTTTTCAATTATGTGTTTTTTATCATTTAAGCAGAGTGATCTGCCGAAACGATTTTTTAGTCATGTAAAATTAAAAAATACATGCAGTTAATTGGTAATCATCGGTTTGTAAGCTTTACTTATTCAGCCGGGTATTTTTAATTAAGAAGATAAACTTTTTGATACTTGAAGATTATGCATTGAAGCAGGCGAATGATTATTGATTTTCACCGTAATTATAATACAGATGCTCATAAAGTACCTACTCTCTGCTGCTAGCAAAAATAATATAAACAATCTTCATCCATAGCATGTATTATGAGTTTTTGTCTAATTAAAACTTGACTCACATTAATGGATTTTACAGAAAAATTGGGAACTGTTAAAAAATTTATTAAATTAAAGTTACAAAACAGATAAAACTTCCCAAGTGTCGTAATATTTTCTGGACAATTTTTCTTTAAATTCGTTTATGTATAAAAGTGCACATAAGGTTCATCTAAGATACGGATATTACAAATTTCAGATCCAACAAAAAAATGTTACTGTTTAACAGGATTAAACCCCAAAAGAAAACTGTAACGAGTTGTACGACGGCGGTGGCGTAATGACCACATCGAGCGTAGTCTGCCGAGTGACACTTTCCTGATGATATTGAGGCGGTGGCTCAACGATCACATCCTCCGTTGGTCGCACAGCGACTTCACTTTCCTGATGATATTGTGGAGGTGGCTCATTGATCACATCCGGCGTAGTCCGCACAGAGACTTCACTTGCTCGATGAATTTGGGGCGGGGGTTGAATCCGCTGGTCGGTTGAAGGAGGAAGGTTGTCCGCAGGTTTCGAATCTGAAAATCACAATAATTCATATTTGCAAACTATAGCTTGTCCACACGTCAGTTGTAGTCAGCAGTTCTTATATGGAATATAATGAGTAAAGTACTTACCAACTTTGCAACACTGAGTGCGAGTTAAAATTATGTCGATGAAAATCGCCACCGATGCCAATGCAATGGGAATAAATACAAGCATGATTGTGTCCATATTGGTAGTTTCAAACTCAGTTAGTTATGCACTTACGAAACTCGTCTCGTCTCTTAAAATAACAATGCGAGGATAAATTATCCCAACACACAGGTTTCTACTACAATATATATGACGATAAAAGATATAACCTTTTTGTGTTGTGTAATGTTATTTATTACTCTGCTTAATAGTTTTCAGCTAGCCATTATTTTACAATGTTTGTCTGTCTGTCCATTACTATCCCTCTTCTCCTGCCAAACGCTTTAGCTGATTTGACTTAAACTTATCGACAGGTACCTGAGGGTAGTGGCATCTCAGAGGATATAAATTTTACAAATTAACTTTACTGGCGGACCAAATTTTTTAACATCATACGATTTTAATCAAGTTTGAATAAGGTGTCTTAGTATCTGGCTTTATGGCATGAAATTTTTGCTTATTTGGTCAACTCGCAGAGGACCATTAATGGGATAAAAATAATTCAAATAAACTCAAAATTTTCATGCCAACTGACAAGCCAATGAATCAAGTCTTTTTTATTTAATCAGATTGTAGGAATAAAAAGGTTTGCAGCGTCGCATCTATAGCTGTAATTCAGCTATAGATGTTAATTAAACCATTAACTTGTCTGAAACGGCTATCTACTGACGTAAAGGATGGTCTCGTAATCCATATAAGCACCTACTTGTAATGTTTAGTTAAGCTTGATTCAAAACCATGATAACGGTAACATGGTGCAATGTCGCATTTTGTTTAGTAATCGTGAAAAGGAAACAAATGATGACTTATTAAGCAAATGGGTGAAACTTTTGATTTTCGATGTCATTTTAACTACCCCTGTTCTGTTATTGTAAGTCCAAGATAGTACGTGAAATGCCATTTTATAAAGGTGATACTAATTACGAATTCATGCCCCAACGATGAGTATGATGAGTTGTAGGTTACATAAAATTGTATGTAAACGTTATCGTCAAGTTTTGTATATGCTAATGTGTCACCAGATTATTACACCTCTTTGTATGGTAAAAGTTATGACGTTACAATCGGAGATACCATTTGAAGCATACGCTGCGGAAACGGTGTAGATATGGGGTTCAAACAAAACTCTCCCCCCTCACATAAACATTTACTTTAGCATAACAGAATATGGAACATATTGAAATGCAGGATCGGGTTGACTCCCCCCTTGGACCCCGCTGTTGCGTAGCCACAGTTTCGAACTGTATATTTCTAAACTACAGCTTCTCGTCAAGCCAATTGTAGTCGATAATGGTTGTATGGATTACTATATGCGACATGGACTAAGGTCAACCACATCCGGTTCGTATTAACAAATATCGGTAAAGAGGATAAAAATTGCCATCGCAACGAAGGTAAAGACTATAATTGTGGTCCCGTTTATATTTGTAGTTTCAAAATACATCTAAACACATATTTACTGACAAAACTCTTCACGTTACTGAGAGTGACAATGTAAGAAAATTAAAACAGCGAACAGGTGTTTACTGGACTATATAGGACGGTAAATGACATGACATTCTAGTGACTCTTTCAATTTTTCAATGTCCATGTAAGATAGATGTGTATTGTTATTGAAACATGAACTTGTCGGCAACGGTTATCTACTGATGAAAGAATTTTACCAGGAATCCAATTGTTTACATGCGCATTTAGGCAAGTTTGGCTTATCATAAATATGGGGAAAACGGATACTTCACCTTTCATTACATACCTTACCTCGCCAGCGCTACAATTCCCCGCGTACAGTTATTATTACCAACTATTTGTTTGGTTATCTTGATGAAAATACAAGTGATGGCATATTCCGCAGAAAAATCCGTTGTTGGCTTTGCAGAGTAATAATGCTGTCGTTGATAAAGTGTAAAACGTTCTGTTGTGACGACTACTGTTGTTGGCATGTTTCACGGCGACATTATCAGTTATATTATAGGAAGGGATTTCCTGAAAGGGTGCGACAACTTTGGCAGTCAATATTTCAGAACTTCATTTTTAGCAGAGGCTGCCCTACGTAGTATTTAAAAGAGGACTGACCTTGCTAATAACGTGCCACTTGAGAGCTGATAAGTTTCTGGAGATGTTCGGTGGGCATACAGAGCCTGTGTTTATTTAATTCAAGATGCAAAATATAGTAGCATATACACGTTTTAAGGAGGATTATGCTAACTAGGGATACACATGTAATTTATTTTTGTCTGCGTGACAACTGAAGTGCGCTGGTTAATTTCTCATGTAGTAATAATCGCAGTAAAAAATTTGAAGTCAATTTAGTTTTGGCCAAATTTCTATGCTTAGGAGGGTTTTGATTTTTTCAAGATCTTGCCATATGGTGGCATATTAGTCATTGTAGCACACACATACAAAAAATTGGATGAAAGAACTCACATGTTGTCCGGGAAAACTGGCATCTTGTTTTTCGAAGTGCAAGCGGACTTGCAAAAGTTTTCGACAAAGTGGTCCATTTTACACTGATGGATAGCTTCTTTTAAATTTAAATACCAATCACGTGAAAGCCCATGATCCCCTTTATCAGTTGTTATGAGTATCAGTAGCTTTGAGCATTGGTATGACAATATACGCGTTGTCGAAATTGTCTTGTCAATTGTCAATCTTTCAATTTTATTTATTCCACTAATTGTACTCATTATTCATTTCTGTATTCAAGCCGGCTGGCTTGGTTATAGCATGGGGAGACTTGACCATGCTAAAGTTTTCCCCTAATATGATTTTATCTAAATATTGACCATTTTGTTTGGTTACGAGAAGTTTATTGTGAGTTTGCCTTTGTTATTATATTATTAACTCAGATTAATAAATACAGTAGTGTCGCTAACATGAATAAATTGCAGGGCCCGGGCTCCCGCCCAGGTCTGGTCACTACTATTGCCTTGCCTTCCTTGTTCCATCCAGCTCATGTAATATACCTTTAGCTACAATTAATACTGGTGCATAAATACCAATCAAGATTAGAAATGTCCTCTGCTCTTCGTCGAAGGTTTGGTACAATTAGGAAGATAATTGTTTATTTTCTTCTTTTAGTATAAAAATTCAGTTAGTTACATCCATCCAAATCACTAAAGTACTAATAACATGAAAAACAACAGAAGATACAAAAATGTTGTTTAATCACAAAAGGTTTGTCATTCATTTCAATCAACTTTTTTTCGTATTTCTTTTGAGAGCAACCCGCTTCCGTGCTTGTTTCCTTGGACCATTCGGCTTGAACTCTGCACCCTTCCGCTCGTGACCTTCCACGTGTTTCTTCAACCCCTCTGCCTGCCGAAATTTCTGACCACAACGTTGGCAGGCGAAAGGTCGATCTCCGGTGTGTATCAGTTTATGACGCTTTAGATGGGTTCTACTGCTGAAACTTGACCTACATACGTCACACACGTGGTTACGTACTCCCATGTGGACAGACTGTACGTGAAATCTGAGACCAGACTTAAGTCCATATGCTTTCCCGCATTGGTCACAAACGTGCGACTTTTGCCCCTCATGTGCACACGCAATATGCCTCATGAGAGTTGCTTTTGCCGAGAACTGTTTACCACATCCTGGCACTTGACACGGAAACATTTCTTTTTTGGAGCCGCGGCGATGTTTTCTTTCATGACTGTATTTTGTACCAATGTTGGTAAAAGTTTGGTTACAATACTTGCACGGTAAAAGTTTTCCTTCGTGAATTGTAATTTTGTGAAATGTCAACATTTGTTTTGTTTTATAGACGACATCACATTCATCACACTTGAAAATTTTCTCTGCAATAAAGGCATCCAGAGAAGCAACAGCTGAGCTAGAACAACCTCCGGAAAGATCTTTGCTTGGCTTTTCCTCTGGTGGTACTTCTGCTGCAGGGTGCCGTTCGGCCAGGTGTCGCTTAAGGCAGCGGGCAGAGAAAAACTCGCATTCACAATGCTGGCAAAGNCTTAAGGCAGCGGGCAGAGAAAAACTCGCATTCACAATGCTGGCAAAGAAACTTGCAACCAATTTGATGCACTTCAAAATAGTGTCTACACAGGTCATTGTATTGATTAAAAGTGGTGTCGGGATTCCCGCAAATGTCACAAAAGAGAGCAATACCTCGATGTTCGTACAGGTGGTCCACAAGGTTCTTCCTGTCGGAAAACAGAAACTGACACTGGAAGCAATTGATTATCGTCTCTTGACCAAGATGATGAGTGTCTTTCAAGTGCTGTTTCATTTCTTCAAACTTTACAATTTTTTGGCAAACGTCACAAGGTTGACCATCACAACTATTCAATTCGCTGACATGACAGGGAATATGGAGCAGGACGCTTTGGCGGTAATTAAAGCGCTTTGGACACCCTTGAATGGGACAAGGAAAATCTTTCCTTCCTTCTTTCTCATGCCAATCGTTTAAATGTATGCGGAGAGACCGTGAGTTACCCATATCATGCCCGCAAACCTGGCAGATGAAGGCGTCAGGAGGTTTCAAGTACTTTTCGTTGACATTAGGAGTTGCTGTCCTGCATGCTTTTTTTCGTAAGTGATATTGTAAACCTCTGAAAGTACAGCAGACAAAGGAACACTGTCCAGTGTTGGGATTGGGACAGCGGATCAAATACTCTTCTCCAACGTGTGCATGCACGTGTTCGTATAAATTTTTACAGGGGAGTTGAATTTTACAGAGGTCACATCGGAACTTTGCCACTTTGCCTTTGCTGTGGAAATTTTTTATGTGTAATCGAACGCCATTTTCGTTTATAAACGTTTTCAGGCAAATACTGCATACGTTGTTGGGCTGCTGCTGCAGTGACGACTGCTCCAATTCAGATTTGCTGTCATCGAGAGGGTCGTCATCAAAATCTGCCGTTGGTGACTCACTGTCTTCGCTGTGCGAAAAGGCATCTTCTTCCTTCACATAATTTGGATCATCATTGGTGTCTTCATCATTATATTCAATGTTGGCGTCATCCTCACTCCCTTCATCATGAAAATCCAAATGTCCCTGAGATGTTTCTTCCTCCTTTGGTTGTTCACTTAACAACGTTTCTGAGTAAAAATAAGATTAACAATTAGTTAAAACAATTGGCGACAAATTGGAAAACAATTCATTTAAATATTATTGTACATATTTTATGCGATCACATTAATTCTCTCCCTGTCCCGTTCATGGGAAACATGAACAGATGTACCTGTAATATTGACAGATGGAAATATGGTGTCCGTATCTCCAAACGTATCTGTATTACAAATATAAAATTACTCCGTTATTATCAGATTAAAAGGGTTACACACATTTGATAAATAATAATTTTGAAATTTATTTAGTCCTTGCGAGTTGTATTTAGAAACTACAATAAACCGTCTACTTTTAAATTACCGTAACTTGCTGGCTGTGAACAAGAGCTTTGATTTTGTTGAGGTATTCCCAAAAACTTGAGTGTGTCGCTGATACAGTCTCTTCCCACGCCAGAACCTTTCAATGTTCGCTCGAACAACTCTGCCCTCCATGAGTACGCGCCGCCTTTCTTTGACTCACGGATGATGACTCCGAGTTTGTTTATCTCTTTTTTTAATTGGGACATTAAGTCAGAAATTCTGCTAAACTCAGCGGCACAATAAAGACAAATTTTTGGAACTGATGTAAATGTAAACTTAGTGAAGGGCTGCTGAGCATTGCCGTGATCGTCGTGCCAATCCCAGTATCCGCCTTTCTGTAGATGACTCCAAGTTTTGTTAAGTGCAAGAAGCAAAGATGCAGCAGCAGATGTAGTGTACTCGGGAGGAGCACCTGGAACCTCTTCTAACTGCTCAGCCTTCGCGAAATAATTGCTAATTGTTTCTGGATTTGCTGTGGTCCTCCTAAGACAAAAGATGCAGTGATTAACGGTGTTGACATTGTAACTTTTACCGGCTTCCATCACACTGATTGTAACTGGAGTTTCAACGTGGACTGCATTTTCGGCGACGCGTACTTGGCCAATGTACATCTTCCTTGAAGCGTTGTTAACGCTGCGAATTGGAACCCAAGTGTCATCTCGATGCTCTTCTTGAAAAACTCCTGGGCCTTCTGATGCAATTTGATTTGACATTTTTACTGGACAAGATGCTTTCATTTCTCTCCAAGGATCTGAAATTAAAATTTAATGTGAGATGTTAGGGATATTTAGTTAAGCTACATCTTTACAATTGAATTTGGTCATTAAATAAAAAATGTATTTCAATTTTTACCCGAACATCAACGTCCTAAGGATGAACAGCTGTTTTGAAACCAGAAAAATGTGAAATTCTGAATTTCAATTTTCCTCCGGCTTATTACCAATTACGTTATTATAGTTACGGTCAGGCAATTAAATAATTATTGAAGAAATGTAGCTCGGCTCTGGTTCACTACAACTTCACGTTCACGCTCTTCAAATCAAAACTGATGAACTATAATAAAATATTTCGAAGCAGATCTTCATCTAACTAACTTTATATTTTGAACTATTACGATTTAGTGTAAGCTTTGTGTACGTCACTACTGGTAAAAATTAACGGATACACACATTGGAACAACTTAACTTTAAATTTTATCCGTTTAATTCGATTTAATCCACAATCTTTCCGTTGCTATTCACAGTTGTTCTTTTCTTTTCAGATTCGTTTATTTATGTGTTTCATGTCAAGCAGCACAATGCAATGCTGGTTCAGAATCTGAACTTCAGATTAGTTGATCCCTTCATTTTCCTTTCCGTGCCTGAAAACAGCAGCTGATAGGGTTGTGCTAGTGAAACTTATGTGTTTCTTGGCATATCCCATTAGCATATTATCCGGCTTTCCAGCAATGCACGATAAACCAACAAAATAAAATACAATTAAAACTCTGCTAAACTGTAATGTACTTGCAGCAGATAAATTGAACTCCTTCCGTATCTCGAACTCCTTACTTTCGCCCTCCTCGTTTTTTCGGCTTCAACCAATACATGTTGATATTTCAAACGGTAACTGAACGGACACGAAAAAACATCCGTGTCATAAAATGTGTGCTTTCGAGTGCTGTGAACAAATTCTTGCTAACTAAAAATAGCCCTGACTAAATACAATTACCTTTAAATAAAATCAGCACCCAAATGACTTTAGCTTGTCGAAAATAAAAAATACGCTGCACAATAATTAAAAGTAATTTTCAAATAAAATTAGTTTGTATTAAATAAAAATAATTTGACACAAAAATACAAGTAGACCTAAATAAATATAAATAGTCCCAATAAATAAATAAATAAGTAAATGAACGGGTAGTTTTGAAGTTGTAATAATTTTTGTGTCCAATCTTGCATGGATGTAAATAACATTTTGCCTATTATGCCACAGTCCTTTTGCATTAAAGACATCTTAAATTAAAGACATCTTATCGTACCACATGAATATCCATCTTTAAGTTAGGACATTTTTGGCAAATCCCAGTACTGCCAATTTGCCACCTGTACACAAAGTTTAGTACAAATCGCTCCATAAATAATAATGAAACACGAATATGACCTTTGTTCTTTCGATTTTGAAGGTCAAACAAGGTTCTGGACTACCTGAATGCAAAGTGTGGTGCAAATCGCCCTATAAATACCAGATATACACCTATATGACCTTTATGACCCTTATCCTATTGAGCTATAAGGTCAAGATATTGAAAATTATAAAAGAAATCAAAGACTACATTTATGCAAAGTGTGGTGCAAATCGATGAAATTCAGTGAAATTCCATTAAAATCAGTGAAAATCGATAAAATTCAGTGAAATTCCATGGAATTCAGTGAACTTCGATGAAATTCGATGAAATTAAGTGAACTTCCATGAAATTCGATGAAATTCAGAAAAAAATAAAATTTCTTTTTCATTTCTCATTTTATTGCATTGCACATAATTTTTGTTTTTAACTATTAAAAGGTAAGAGTTCCCTCTTACCTTATTTACTTGACCTAAACTACATGCTAGCCGGACCTTTGACCCGTTCAACCTAGTGGGTCAAGATATTGCTTACTTGTAGAAGAGACCATTGGCTTCCTGTATAAATAGTTTGATGCAAATCACCTTATAGATACCGTAGATACGTCTATGTGACCATGTACCTCGTTGAAATTTAAAAAAATATCATGCGCAAAACTAGAGGTCATGGGATATTAATTGGTTCAAACAGAACTCCAAAATTCCTTCCCTTTCTAAGATATGGTGTCGAAAGGCAGGCGGACACTTATTTAACCTTTCACCCCGATCCCGTTGACCTAGGAGTTTAAACCTTTGCCAATTGTTAGATGAGGATATAGGTTTTAAAGTTTGGTGTAAATCGCTTCATAAAGACCAGAAATACACATGTATGACCTTTAACCCTAATACTTGACCACTAGATATTGAAAAAAAAACTGGATCAGAGCGCGTGGAATAAAAGCACGGAAGAAGCATGAATGGAGTTTAACTTCAATTATCTCCTGAGATTATCTTATGGGTTACTAAAGTTTTATTTAAAGCGTAATTTAATGGTTTGTGCTGTATTTATTGTATTGCTGGAATTGCGGATAATATTAGTAAATGAGATATGCCAGTATGCCAAGAAACGCAAAAGATTCATCCAACCAGAAAAACAAACACCATCAGCTGTCCACTAAGCAATGGAAAAGAAGAATGAAAAATCAATCCAACCAACCTGACCTTGCTTTGCCTTTACTTCAAATAGATAAATAAAAGAAATCTGTAAATGCTCGTCAGATTGTTATTTGTTATATTAATTCGAATTAAAAACGGATAAAATGTAAAGGTAGTCTGTATATCTAACCAACTACCAGTGACACACACAACAGGGTTAAGTTAAATCGCTATGGGTGAATAAAATTAAATTTGATGAAGGGCTCTACAAGCATATTACATGATAGTTTATCAGTTTGGTTTTGAAGGACGTGTTAATTTGTAAGCTTCTTTGGACGGGGTAACGTTAGTTTGTGTATTAAACT
>JAHZNB010006666.1:0-26289 GCA_027744295.1 Callyntrura guangdongensis
TTGCTCTCTATACTATGCGAGGAAACCAATAAATGTCATAAAAGGCTATCTTAAATTTGGATCATAATCGTAAAAATGTTCTAAACATGTTGAAACCAAAAAATTCAAAACGCAATTTTCGCACTTTACGGTGTACATTTTTACACATGTATTATATTTGTAGAAGTGTTACCGGCAATTATAATCAATATATATACACAAAACAAGACGTCGTAATTTCTTTAAAAAACGCGACCTTTATAAAAAAAACTGGGTCCATAACATCATATTATATTTAACCATCTAACTGCCTAGCTTTTATATACACAACACTCTGAAACCTTGTGTTGTAGTTGCCGAAGACTAATGCCTAACGGTTTTCTATATAATAATACCATTGTTTAACATGGAATGAAATACACGGTTGAAATATGTACACATTCGTTGGTGATAATATGTTTTAGAGTCTGTGAAGGAGGTAACTTCATCAAACCGAATATTATACTGTGCATGTCCTTTTTACACTCCCCCAAAACACAAAGAGAAAATACCAAAGACACGTTTAATGTTCGAATTCGTATGCAATCTCAAAGCGGAATACCACGAGTTTACCTAACCCACAATAAGTGACACTTAAATTTGTATTTCCGATGAAGCACTTTACTTTTTCTCCGTGTATCCCACAGCGCTGTTTTAAAAAATTCTAAACCTTCCTCAAAGCAATGTTACAAATTCCGGCTTCCGAATATGTATCTCAGTACATTCATAATTGCTAACTCGGGTTTTCCCATAATCGTTTGTACGAAAATGGGGAAAATTTCGCTGGTGGTGGTGATGATGCCGTTGCTATTTTAATTGAACTTTATGGTCTTGGTACCACTAATGGGCCATTTTGTGAAATGTCCATGTACACACACAGCTTTTTTTGTTCGCCTTCGGCTGCCCAATTCAACCCTTTCGAACATTATGTGAGGCAGTGGCAGAAGCACGTGCACTCAATGATGTTCTCATAAATACAATAAAACTGCTTGTACCACCACACGCTTCCATATCTACAGCCATGTACATTCGCAGTATAAAAGTTTGTATTAAAATCGTAAAAAGGAATAGAGATGAAAGGATAATTTCCTAACTTTGAAGCGGTACACATACGCACAAGGCATTTGTTATAATATCTACAACTGTAAAACGTACGTGTATGATGAAAAAGATTGTATGTTGGCTGACGGTTGCCATTATTGTTATATACAACGCATAAAACGGCCAGGGACGATTATTGTGATTATCTTGAATTTATTGCGGCTTTCTCTATCCATACCGCAATTGTCATTTTCTCTACCACCACCACTACTACTCATGTAACTACACAAACTTTCACTTTCCCGGCAAAAGTAGCAATCATTGCTCTATTCGTTCGCCCTAGTCACTCCTCCTTGGTAGTCACACAACACAATGATGCCACACTACACACGCATATAACGTACATTGTTATGTACTTTCGTATTGTATAGAATGCATTACGTTGTTTATTTCTGAGTCGTTCTGCCTGAATACCTTATATTATTATTATGGTATGTTTAGGAATATTAACTTACGAAAAGGCTTCAAAAATACCGGACGATTCTGCTGGCATACGTACAAACCTTCATGCCGGTATGGTTGTCTTATGACTTTAATGGTAGATATGATTATTTCATTGCCTGCTTGCCATTACGTGGCACGTTGAGATGATCATTTGCAAAGCTCTGCATTTTATGGTTCTATCCATACACGATGTTATACCATATTCGTTTAAAGTTGTAGTGATGATGATACAGTCCCCCATGAAAGATAGGTTTCCCGTTTGTATGGCATTATTATTAATATTATTATTGTGAAAACCATAAGCATTCACACTTTACTTCTCCAGCCATTTTCTAAGCCGCTGGAAATATGGATGCGTCGTCGATAACATAACGATGTGCAAATTGCCCTTGATTATCCAAATGTGATTTTGACTTAAGTTGATGGCTTCCCCCTTCCTCTGCTCACAGTCACGCATTTTCCGTATGTCGGTACCGTACAGCATAAAGGATGGTGTAAACAAAATTGTATAGAAGTTTTGCTCCGTCTGTGTGTTACATCATTTTTTCTACGCTCTTCGTTAGAAACACCCGGAGGCTCCCCTATGTAAAATGTCGTTCTGAAACGAAAATGAGTTCGAGGTCTTTTCAGATTTGGTATTAAACGGATTGGATGAATATGGTGAATTGGTTTTCAACATTTATTCCTTTTAGGGCACATACGACTTTCTTCTTTCCAAGTCAAATTTAATCGAATTTCATTATGGATTCAGATTATAGCTTATTTATACAGTTAAACACTTTTTCAGTATTGCATATACAATCGGTTTATGTGAAGCCCGCTTTCATGGTACTTTGCTTCGAAAAATTCGTTTAATTTTCTGACTCAAACCCAGGAGGAACCTTGTCATGGGAAATAATTTAATTTTTTAAATATGGCTAATTTTCTGATTGCGTAACACATATACATACTACCCGATATGTTCATTTAATAGCGGAGCAGATATTCTTCTTTTCACTTCACCGGATAATCGACACAACGACAAAATAAGTTATGCCCTTCAACCAATCTATTAATAGAAACACATGTACATCAGTCCAGTTAGTAGAAAACCTATAACCTATAGAACGTTAAAAACAGTTAGAGCAGTAAACATAGAATGTGTGATAGCTCAAAAAGATTGCCCTACAAAAGTATCGCACGGCAGAACAACCCGTTTCACTTTTTTTCAGTAAGCCAGCATCACGTGCAAATTACCCCTGCGAAAAGTGAAAGAAGGTACATGGTCATGTTGTGAGTGAGTGACTCCTTCGTCGCGGAGTTTCTTTTTGGAAATGAATGTTTCCCATTAAGTCATAAAGACATGATAAGTTGCTGTGTCGTTTTACATCGTTAGCGTTTTTTCTTCAACTCGACGTATCCATGAATCTTCCTGTGCTATCTTCACTGGAAAGGAAAGTGTCACCACAAAAGAGGATGGTACACTGTACTACATAAATAGCGGTAGTGTTCTCGTACGTGTAGTGGCGGCAGCAGTGTTTGAAGGAAAAACTCAAAACTCCCAGGTTGAAAAATTTAGGCAAGTGGAGTTTCATGTCATGTCCCAACTGATTACTAGGCTCTTACTACCGTGTAAACTTCTCACTTCACTCAACAAGAGTAGTAAAACGGACAGGACAACAAAAGGATGTACTGAAAGAATAAAGAGGGAGGGAAGCTGGGAAAGTAACGCAAGCGAGCAGGGGGATAGGAAACTCCGTTCCTTATTCCATATACACATCGTAGAACCATATTATGAATGATGACGCGCATTAGATATCAAGCAGCCGAGTATGTACCCATCACTGCTATATGTCCCTGAAAATAATCTTTTGCAACTTTTTTCTACCCTGCTGAAGTTTGGGTTTTTCGCAAGTTAAGGAAATATAATATGAATGACCTGTTTTCTATGAACCTTAATAGAGATGTACGTATATGTTTAAATGGTCTTGATTTAAGCTTTTTTCTCACTCGTTAAAATAAAAGTGTTTTCTACTCGGGTTTCATTTCAGGGTGTGCATTCATTTACCTTTTAAACGGGTAATGGGATAGAACTCAATAGGAGTTTTAATGTTCGATATATGCATGCATACTTCCATGACTGACATACTTTGACTATTCCCTTTTTATAGCCACTCTCATCTGCGTAAATCATTAACAGTTCTTCTGAGTCAGATCAGAACAAAAGCATGACTGAAAAGACTACCAGTGTATATAGAAATATTTGCTATCTTGTAAATAATACGGTTTAATAAGCAAAGCATACTACCTTACTTACGTCTTATACTATACCCTGGAGGATACGATTAGGACCCAGTTTTCCTGATATTGAAATTATTTTGTTTTGTACGCACAAAAACAATAGAGAGAAATGGAGAGGGAAAAGCCATGTGGCAAGCCAATCCATAAAAATGTGCTGTCACGTATTGTGTCATTATTGTCGTCAAAAAGTCTGGAGAGTGTGAGCAGCTTAGAAATAAAGAAAGAAGACGAAGTAACGCAGTGGGAAAATCACATCATCACCATCACCACTACCCCATAACACAGACGACAGTGATATCCTGACGCAAATACCTTTTCACTATTATCAGAGGTTGTGTTGCTGTGTTCTATACGAGCACACATCATAGCGTGTGCTTGCGTGCTTTATATGCATTCAACCTTTTTGGTGATGCATTTGACTATGAAGTGTAACAATTTTTTTTAGTAAGAACAAAAGATGTACACATACACTGCCAAGTAGGAGCGTGTTATGCCTTTTCCCTCATACCGTGTAGGAAAGCATGGCATGCCGTGAAATAAATAACAGACAATTGAGCTCACTTTTCTATGCTGTATGCTCCACCAACAGCAGTCAAGCGCAGGCAGCAGATCACAGATCAGACGGTTCTTTCAGATGAATGAATATACTTTCATTGTCGTTCTTTTTTCTACTTCATTGTCATCATCTAAAAAAATACTCTAGAGAGAAATGCGAGCAAAAGAGAGTGTGTGAGAGAGAGAGGGGTACATGTTGCAGGAGGCTTGAAAATTTCTTCCAAGCTGCTATGTATATTTTTATTGTATGTCTCTCGTCTGCTGACATAAACTGTCTCCTTCTTTCTCTCTTCTTACAAAAGTTTTTTAGCCAAAAAGTTGAGCATTTTTCATTGAATCTCCTTTTAACAAAATTCTCTCTAATGTCAATCTTCTTCCCCTTGTCACCATCATAATCTTTTCTAGACGATTTTCTCGTCAGCAACATCATTTTCATCAAGCGGCAGAAAATGCGTGTAATAAACGGCGAAAAAACGGAGTACTTACGAAAGTACGGATAAGAGATGGTAAATATGATGATGACTCAGTCAATACTACAGTAAATATTTCGTTGTCTATATCTCCATTACTTGGTAAAAATGTAGGATGTACTCGAAATATTTTACGAACCACTTCAAGTTTAATGCTTTTGGGAAAATGTTGCAGCTACAACAAACTGTGCGTTTACGTTGTGTACATCATTGCATTAAATGTAATGACGGTTGAGTGAGGGGTGCATTTCCATAAAAATGTATATTGCGCGTGTTCTTAAGAAATACAAAGATCAGTTAAGCGTCTTTGAATGCTTCCTTATAACTCGTCATGTGTCATGTTTATACCTCCTCGCCTAAGAGCAGGGTGTCGCCTTAAAGTTTTCTTTCGAAAGAATAAAAGTAGTGTGCATATTTTTCTTTCTTTTTACTGCATTGCAGACTACAAAAGGAATGGCACAGAAAAAAATATATATTTTTTATGTAAAAATCATATCCATTAAGAATTTTTCTCAGGTTTCTTTCAACACTATAGCATAAATAGTATGACAATTTAGAACCGTTTCCATTCAATTCAGTTTAATTCAATGCCATTTCAGCAAATAATATCCTTGATTTGCGCATTTATAATTCTTTTCTTATAAAGGGCTTTGGTTGTACGGTAACAAAGGTAGGTAGACCGAAAACCGGAAATGGGGTCGAGGTTTCAACGAACATTTTAGTTATTATAGACAAATGAAATACTATTTCATTTTTATAGACATACCAAATGGACCTTCCATAGAGTTTATTTTATTGATTCAAAAACACTTCGGCTCACAGACTAATTCCATTCATTTCAATAACTCTCAGAGTAATTTTAGCCATATGCTCCATGTACGTTTGACGAAGGAATGCTAAAATGGACATGAAATGCAAGCACAACTTTTTATAAACCTGTTTTTGAATAAATATTCCATCGATACGACTGAGATCATGGACTACCATATCGGCTCACGAATACAATGAGATTTTAACAAAGAAAGTTTTTTTCTTCTGTGTCAGCATTTTTACCGCACAAACGGCAGACAATGCATAATGGCATACCTCAGAATAATCCGTTGTCTCTTGTATTCCAAAAATGCATTAAGCATATTATGTAAATCAGTAAGACGACGACGGAAAAATATACGGTGCGGCAATAACTCTGTCAGCGGAAACGATAGAACGGTACACCAAATAGCAATGATGGTGATGGTGATAGTGAATGATCCCAGAGTGTTGCGTGGAGTCTGAGGGGGTAATAGTTGTAGTAGTATCCCTACATTACATTTCAACACAATAATAATGATTCATAGGCAACGCTTGCTTCATCATGCAAAGCCATTATGGCATATATATTGATCGTGAGTTGGATCATAACTCGCACATTTTACTAAAATATATACTATGCTCTCTCTCTCTCTCTGTCACCTACATATTTGCACATAAGCTCAATAGCTCTAACTGATTTACTAACGTGAATATTTTTTGTTGCTCATGTGGTTTTACAATCGCAGAGATCGTAGTGCTATTTATAAAAAATCATTGGGTGGCACAGTTCATACACAAATGCCTACGCATCAAATCAAATCAACAACTATCGTACCACTAAAACCATAGTATTATCGCCACCACCAGCCGAATTTCGAATGGCATTACTCAGCATCAACTATCAACATAAAATGAAACATGGTATGTTAGTTTCCAGTGAGAAAAGAAATGATCGAACCGGCAGTATGGCATTGTATGCGCTTGAGAACAGATGAATCGAAATCCCTTGCATTTCATTTACCAAGAGAAAGAGTATCGAGATTCAGGAGCAGCAGAAAATGTACATAAACTCAGTCAGTTGTACAGAAAAAAAAGAAAGTGCTCTGAGCTTTACGCCATATCCAACACAACCATCATGATGGCATATAGGGTAATAGTTGAAATATAAATAAACGAACAATGTGTAAGTATGTATTTTGAGTTATTTCCTCTAAACGTAATGACAACATAATCCAAGACGCACTACTGGCACTACTGACTTCATTCGCGGTCTCCTTTACACTGGCTGCCATGCACGGAAAGTTTCTCATTTTGTGAAACCAGTGAAATGCCTGCAGTTTCAAGATAGGTGCCTTTGAAACCATAAGAAATGGGGGAAAGGTGCTCATATTTTTCAGAAATCTGGGTTAATCGAATGTTTTACTGTTACTTTTTTATATATAAAATAATAATACTATGACACATTATTATGGTAGACTAGATACGACTCAGCAAGACATAATATTTTTCGTTGTAGACAAGTTTCAATGAAAGATTTCCCTTTTTATTGAAAAGCAATGTGAAATGCATTTAGGTACGTACATTTACATTAAGCCTATGTGTACAACATACGGAAAATGTAGGTAAATTTAGTTGCAAGAAACCGGAATTTTAAGTGTAAACGACCGGTTGCGCGACATTTACTCTCTCGCTCGTGAAGGCTTGCAGGCATGCCTACATTCACAAACTTTTAATGTCTCTATTGAACAACGCTGGAGAAAGCCTCACAGGAAAAATCTCGTCATCAAAATCGTTATATCTTGAATAATGTATTGCGATTACTTCCTCCTATCATCACTGCTACTACACTACATTACTTATTTTACATTGTCGTCCATAAAATAGCGGAGAGATAAGGTAGGTGATTTAATGCGTTTCTGTTTTTGTGTTCCGTACTACAACGTTCTCAACGGCAGTAAACACATTACTTGATCGTGTTAGTCCCTTGTTCAAGTCATTTGAAATAGCGCTAGATTCCTTCCTCGGTTTATGACGTAAGCATTCCAGTATAGAAAGATTCCTTGTGCTGTAGTAACGACACCGTATTATTTAGGGCTAGAAAACCTTTTCCCCATAAATGTCGAACAGCTCAGAGTAGTTTCTGGAAGCATTTCTGCTTTCATTGCAAACCTGTCGAGTTGAATTCCGCAAACAATTTGACTTGCTTATTTATAGATAAAAATGTAATAGTAATATAATAGAATGCACTGTCGTAAACATGTATGCATGTATGTATGCACGTTTTTGAAAGGTTTAGTTAAAATCTGTAGCAATGGATAAGTACATCATATCAACGTGATCAGCGATGCATGAAACCTTTATTTGAAATACTTTAATCATGAATCTACTTTAGAAGACATGTATGCATTATGATGTAAGAGATTTCACTGTAAGATTGCGGCCAAACGTTGTGTGTGAGAGTACTAGTCACGTTTATCCTTCAAGGTCATAATTAATATGACCGGGGCGTGGGAGCGGAAAGCAACGGTGTGGAAATGTGGCGTAGAGTTGTCCAGAAAGTTGTTGCTGAATGTTGATTTTATATAATGCTTGGGAGTATGTTGAATGTTCATACGGATGTTGCGCGAATAGTACACAATCAGAATTTTGTATCGCCTTGTGCTTCACAATTCATCAGAATCAAATTAAAACATTTTCAGAGTTAATATACAAATATATCTTGCCATGTACACGGTTAGAGACATGTCTACACAGCATATCATGCTTAGTTAGTTAGTATATCATTCAATGGAAATAAAAATGTAACTGGTTTTCAAAACTTCCACATATCACATATATACCAATGAGTTTATGACGCATTGGAGATTTTCCTGTTAAAAGATTTTTTTGGATACCACTGCATAACATATGTACCTGTTTCTAGATAACTTTTGTCGACGACTCCCATGTTATCATGACGTATGCGAGAGTGTAAATTGACAAAGCTTGTTCTGGGCGCAATTTTTCATTTCCATACGCGTGCAGAAAAAGCTTGGCAAGAACACAGAAAGTTGATGATGAGCTACTTGTAGATAATGATAACATATTACACACAGGTACACTCTATACCCGCAGGGAAATGTTACATCAAGTTTAAAAATGAACTTTTTATTCTTTTCTCTGAGTTTTTATATGCCTGAAATTTTTGTTCTTGGATTTATGTAAACACTCCACAGCTTCACTCTCACGTAACTAATATTAAGTGATGCGGATGTGCGGGTGAACTTGTGTACTACACCGACATTCAGCATAGTTTTATGATAGCAGTCTAAAAATGCTCGGGGTTGTGTACACAAGTGAGAACAAAGCTAGTGTGATAATAGTTAGTTTTTCAATTAGGCTCCGGTATCATTCCTAGAATGTTGCTGTTGTGACTTTGAATGAAATGAAACACTAAAGTTTTCATGAGACCTCATGCAAAATTTTTCCCCAGCCACTTACTGTAAGTAAAGCTAATGTAATTTTCTTGTGCAAATTTTACCTTTGCCATTTACCATGTCGCCAGTGAGGCGTAAAGACCTTGTGTGCATGGTGTGTCTCCTAATTGGGCTGTGTTTGCTGGCAGAGTTGTTGGATATTTCAAGTGCAGGTAAATACCTTACTCTTACGTTACATTATTGACAATTTCGTGGAATCAAACTTGCCTCAATTTTTTATCTGTTATGCTTACAGAGTATTGCCCTCCTTCGTGTCGTAACTCGAAACAGTGCAAACGACTTTGTAAAACAAAAGTTTGGAATTGTGAATGGGCATTTGAAAGAGTCTGGTCGTGCAAGGAAGACGAGTAAAGGAACAAATTAATTATTTACATTCCAGGAGGAAGGAACCTCAGAATTAAAATTTAATCACTAAAAATTAAAAGTTTAAAACGAAAATAAATGTGTTTTACTGATTATACATAACTGCGTCTATATCTGGATACGTAAATAAATTTATTGATTTCACTACTATATTATGTATTTCAACCAGTACAAACTACCCTGTACTGGTTTTATGCACACTTACTTTTACAATTTGGAATTTCCCGGTACACAAATACAAGAAACTAAAGGAACGAATTTTTGAATCTCTACTCTACCTGGCTGGATGGACTAAAGAATGAAATTATAAATACTTTTGTTTGAACTTGATTTTTTTGGAACACGAACTTTGTAAAACATTCTTGTTTTTTTCTCAAACGTCGAAAAAGGCTTTTTCCATATAAAAAACGACGAGAATGGAATGGCAGCGATAGTGTAGCTTTAGGGTAACCGAATGCCATCAATAACCGCCAACTTCTTTTTACAAATACATGTTTCAAAAAGATACGAGTCAGTAGTCAATGATTTCATTTCATTTTTGACTTATGATCGCTTCAAAACGGCAAATGAAGGGAAGAAAATCTTTTGTGATTTGTGACTTCTTGCTTAAGCATTGCAAAAAAAAGTTGGCATTGGAATGTCCAAGTTGCTGAAGGAAAATGATGAATTGCCACATTACGGCACACAGAGATTCACTCAGTGTATATAAAAAAATACGAAATACACAAGAGCAGAGAATATATTTCGTATATATAAAAGGCTCACTGAAAAGTGTACAGACATATGGCTGTGCTTAATAATGATAGGAGTAATAACGCAGGAAAAGAAGCAATTCTTTCTTCTTCTTTTTTCTTTCTAGTCGATAACTTTTGACATAATACTCTTTTGAAGAGTTTATCCATGATGATGTGTGTAATACAAGCCAATGGGAAGAGAACGACTGCTGCATCGTCGTAGTGTACATTTTCATTGATGTTTTACTCCTACACACAGACTTTCCGTTTTCCTCTGAAATTACTCGTGGAACAGAGCTGGATGTAGAGCTAATGGCACACAGCGGGGTTGTTTTGAGGTCCTGAAATTGTCAGAAAAGGATTTCCCATGTCGATTGTACAAAAAGAGAATAGTCAGTCATACATCCCGGACGACAACGCTGATGATGACGAAATACTAAAAAAGCAGAAGGATATTGTGCAAGACTAAGATACTATAAAAGGCCCTTCTGGAGCAAAATATGTCTCTGACTTTTACTGTCTATTATTTGTGACGTGAATAAAATTGAAAGTCATCAAGGAAGGAAGGACGGAAGGATGACTTATTTGGATCGACTTGAATAATCATCTTTCTTCTGCTTTCTGGGGAACGAAAATGAGAGATACTGATTTTCTTCCTGTGTGTGTTGTCGCTCCTCTACTACTCAACGCGACCATCATTTATCTTTTTTGCATATATGAGCGTGTGCAATGTGATAGGGACAGAGACACAGGCTGGGAACAACTGGTTTCTTTCCACGTAAATGCTGTGATGTTCCTTTCATGTTTTTTAAACAACAGCGTTTGCTATCCACTTGACTTGGCTTTCTGCGTTGCTGGGCATGCGAAAACTTAGGCGATAGTAATATGGGGATCCGCACGAACATATACGAGTCATTCAAGGTATTACTTAAATACGTCATTGACTGGAACGTGTGTAAATGTAAGCTAGACTTTCATCTTAAAGCTTAATTTCACACAGACTACGTCAAAACAAGAACAACGGAACTAATTTTCACGAATGAAGAATTTTTGGATGTTGATGATAGTATATACACGTGTGTGTGTTTTAGATTTTATCTTTCCATGCATCCAACAACTTTGTATACCTTTCAGGTTAGCTGTAATGACCTTGAGCAATTACAAAATTACGTGAGAGTACAAATTGGGATAGGAAGCTATAACAAATATATGTAAATGACGAAGAATTTAGAATGAAAGCTTGACTTCTGAAATCTAAGGGGCATTCAATTAGAAGGTAACGCATGTAGGGGGTGGGGGGTTGGGAAGGGTACACATGAAACCGTGACAACAATGTTAACGTAAAGGGGGGTGCCTAAAAACCCATTTTTTTGCGTTACGTTCTAATTGAATGATCCCTAAACATCTATACTTTTATTTTCCACTATAATGCCGTTTTTTTTAGATATGATCAAATTTATAAGATATAGATGGCAAATAAATTTCATGTGGAACCCAAGTTTAGTAGTAATGATAAGTCACAAAATAAAAATGAGGTATTTAGTTAATAACTAGGGACCCGCGAAGCGCGCTATTGGTTTAGATAAGCCCCATTCTTAATTAAAATCACAGAAAACCTGCAACACTATTTGAGCCAAAGTTAGATTTGTCGACTCAAAAAATTCAGATTATCGGCTCAAGAACATTCAGACTTGTCGGCTGGCGAGATTCTGCCGGTTGGTGCAGTTAACATCTTTTACACGAAGTAAGTTAAACGCATAAACATTTGGATTGGTTTTACACGGCCATGTGCCAATTTTAGGTATAGTTTATTTTATAAAATTGAATTTTGACGGTGTTCAACACAAACAAAAAATAATTTAGAAGTGGAAGTGTTGAGTAATAGGACAATGACGGACGCGACGACAATAACATCATAATATGATGGGAAAATTAACTAAAAGTTAAGTTAATTATCTCGGGTTGGTGCACGGAATATAATAAAAAATAAAACTTTCACGATGAATTCGTTGAGTAATCAGTGTGATGTTTTCTTTCATTCTTGTTTTGTTTGCTCTGTAATAAAAATAATTACAACATAAAAATGGTGACAACAACATTTCCAAAAAATACGTCATCTTGTCATTGTTATGAAATGTGTCACTTCTTCGAAAACTCATTAATCCATTCAGAGTTTTTGTCATTGAGTCATCATCGTCATCACAAGTATCATAAAAAAATCTAATATGTAATCAAATCACAGTAGAATTTCTCATTACGCTGTCATTTTCCCTTTCCATTTAGTAATACATAAATATTATACATTCTGTTTGTGCAGAAATGATCAAGTGAATTGTTCCCCTTTGTTCTTAAAGAGTTAGTTTTCTATTTTCAGGAATTTTAAGTTTCGTTGATCATTTCATTAGAAAAATGGAGTGCACATGCAGCTATTAATTATATTATCCTTCATTGTTTCATATTAAATGTGCTTGCCTCGTGCGGATTGTTGTTGATGATGATAGATATCATAAAAAAATCTTTGGCGTGGTTTATAACGATAAAAATTAAAATCCTGACACATTGTGTAACGCACAAACCAAAGTTTAGCGAAAAAGCTCATTTCCTCTCATAAAATCGTTGCGGGATACAGATTCCATTATTCCAGCAGTTTCCCGTGTTTCCAGCCAGGGCAATTCCCAGCAGTTGTGCTTTGATAATATGCTGTGATGATAATGTTTTGTTAGACTTTGTTCTGATGTCCATTTCTACATTGTACAAAGCATGATAGGAATCTGAACTAATATACTTTGTCAGATAAAGCATGTTAAGCTGAAGTGTAATTGTTCAGATCAAGGAATATGATGACGCTGGTGGCAAACGATAATTGATTTTATCATTTTTATCATTCACTGTCCTGGTTTAGTCATTTTCTCTCAATTTTAAGTGAACAACTACGGACAATGGTATCGATATACGTGATGATAATAAACACTTATTGAAGAATGGCAGTCATGTGTACGACATCCATACAGCGTCGGAACTGAAATAGCTGGATTGATTTACATGTGTAGCTTTCATTAATTAAAATTTGCGGCATTTACGATTCTTCACCTACATTACTTTCATAAACATTATACATACATTTACATATACTATCATATTAGTAACGTACCGATAAAATGATTTATAAGCATAATTACAAGCGTCCATATGTCTAAATTGTTTGTACAACACTGCACTATTCGCCCTACATCAGTGTGGATACCTGGAGGGAATTGTATAAATACCCAAGCCAAGCCCTATCGATGGCTCATTGGTTCAATGTATGGATAATCAGAACGTCCAGGTGGTTTACTTGTGATTTTATTCAGTGTATTTCCTAATACTAGGAGACAATGATGAATACCTCAATAGGAGCATTTCTTGTCGCTTTTCTCGCCATTTTTTCATTGGCGAATAGCGAAAATATCTGTAATATCCACTGCGATGAGAGAGATCCTTCCTTGGCTTCCGGCCCAATCCGAGATCCAGTTGAATTGAACATCCTCTCCCGTCGAGTTGTCCTTCGTGTGTCAGATCAAGACAACATGGCTTATGGGATGATTACCAACGGAGAGCCAGGAGACGAAATTTGGGTGGATAGAACTTTTAACGGAGGTCTACAATGGAGTAACGATACTCGCACAGGGGACGTACAAATTCCTTCAAACGCCACAACAGCCATGACTCCTATGTTCAACGTGGATGATCCCTCAACACTCCGCATCGGAGCTCTGAGAGTTTGTGCAGCATTGAGAGGTCAATCCAATCAAACCTGTACTCCATGGGCAAGATCTACTGTAAACGCGGCTAATAAATTGGACGCTGCTGTGACTGCGATGATGATGTATTACGAGTCTTGGAGAGGTCTGTGGCAGACCGTGGGCTGGTGGAATGGGGCAAACGATATGAATGTTCTTATTGACTACCAGATTCTTACCGGTTCCCGTCTCTACGAATTTGCCATCAATAACACATTTGAGCTGAACAAAGGATTAAATGAGTTTGGTGGCTACAACTTCACCAGTAATTCAATTGACGACTCTCTTTGGTGGGGCTTGACCTGGGTTAAAGCATTTGACCTAACAGGCGATCAAAAGTACTTGACTATGGCAGCCACCATCGCTGACTTTTGCTATGAGTACCACGATATGGTGTGTGGTGGAGGTAAGTACAACAAATGTGTTTTAAATGAACAGTATATATTGATATTTACTCATTCTGTCCATCACCACCACTCACAACTGTCAAAAAGTTGACAACATATTATACTCTGGTTCGTAGCACAGTTTTTTCCAATGCAACACAATTTGGTATAGAGTGTGCTTATAGTAATCTCTGCCAAATGAAAGGATCAAACTGAATCGGGTATAACTATAATATGTTGTTTGCCTGGCAGTTGGGACGTGATTGTGATATTTTTGATTGTAAATGACAGTAAATGACAGATTGATTATATCACGACATGCATAGTATGACAAACAACAATAACTTGTGGACTTTATTTATTTTACCTTGCAGGCATCTGGTGAGAAAGTTACTTTTGTATTGGGGCTACTATAAACCAAATACCATTTCATTTAAATTGTGATATCTAATAATTACTTGTATTTATTACCAGAGGATAAATATTATCATAATAATAATAATAATAATATATTATGTTGGAATATTTCATGCTATGCAGGTGGTCTGATGAGCGTACCTACAAAAATGCAATTCCTAACGAGCAATACATCAAATTGTCCATTCAGCTTCACAACAGGCTTCCCAATGATACCAAGTATTTGACGCAAGCTGAGAAACTTTGGATCTGGCTTAGAGACATAGGCATGATCAACGAGGAAAATCTAATTAATGATGGGCTGCACGAATGCAGAAATAATAGGCAGGAAACATGGACATACAATCAAGGCGTCATTCTTGGAGGTTTGGTGGAACTCTATCAAGCAACAGGCAACTTGACATACATCACTGAAGCTAGAAAAATTGCTGATGCCGTACTTCGTAGCACACGTCTCAATGATGAATTCGGAGTTCTGTGGGAGCCACAGAAGCCATCGGTGGATCCAAATGCACCATGTTTTAAGGGGATTTTTATGAGAAACTTGGGCGAGCTTGATCGTGTTATCGAGGATAGGCCGTACACGCCATATATTCTCAAACAAGCTGAATCAATTTACGAGAAAAACCGTAATCCACTTGACCAGTATGGGTTTTTTTGGTCTGGTCCGTTGGATTTCCCGGATGCCTCTCGCCAACAGAGTGCAGTAGATTCTTTGCTTGCAGCGGAAATGGCCAGTCGAAAATAAGCCTGAGCACACAAAACTTTTCTAGGTATATGAAACCTCCTAAATGGATCACATCATAATTAATTTACTTAAAAATGAGTTAACGAAATAAAACGTGTGTGTATTCTTTCTACTCACATATTTTGTATGTATTGCTAATCATGTTATTACATAAATACAAACATGCAACAGTTCTCCCACTTTTAAATATACATGCACACCATATATAAATGTCTGACAACGTGACAATTGCAGGAAACCACAACATTTTAAATTCAGTGGCAGCTAACGTCGAGCCAAAGTGGAAGAGTTGTCGGTTAGCAAAAGTTTGATGTAACAGATTAAATAGACTAATTCCTAAATATCGAAAAAACGGGTTGTGCCAATTAATTTTACTTTCTTTATTTTATTTTATTTGGGCTAATTAACAGTCCACAACAAATTGCATATTTATTTATAGAAATTGCATTCAATAAGTATTACATTACCTCATGAGTTAGAGCACACATCCGTTATAGTAGCAATTAGTTGGTCTTAAAATAGTTACTGTAATGCAATGAATCAACACATTAAGTGGAAATTCTAATCAGTGACAGCGATGCTTTTATTACCACTTATCCTTATCCGGTTGTAGAATTAAGTAAGGGAGGACAAACATGTTTTCCTGCAGTTGTATAGGTTGCCCGTTGCCAATATATGGATTGAATGGTTGAAATAGCTAATAGCCAAAAACACTACAATTACTCCATTTCACTGTCTCTATTAAACCTAGATAAAACGCAAAGCGGTTACCACTATCCTATTACTATTATTATATATTGCTTAAAAAACCACAAAAACTTATTCTTTTCCGTTCTCTACTCCTTCGCTTTACTTTCATAGCCACCCCCTTTTTACTGGCCCATGGGTGTCAAAATGACGCTCCAGCCAAAATACGTAATAAATCAGCCTAACTACGTTGAATTGTCTCCATTTCTATTAATCCAGTTGAACACTGCACTGGCATTCCTCAAATGCCTTCTTCATCTTATTTTTCTTACATATCTCTCTCCTCCCTTCCCTCCGTGTTTCAGTCAGTAGAGTTTTTGCTTCCTCCCCACCAACCAAGTTTAATCATTTTGCAAACAGAGTTGGAAGAATTTGCATCTCTGATTGATTTACGACTTTTTGGTCTTAGTGAAAGCTTTCAAAGTTTTTGTTAGTCAGTGTTATACTCCAGTCGAGTTTATAAGAAGGAAAGGAATTTCTTCTCCTTTCTTTTCACAGACAAGAAGACACCAACTTTTTCCTCTAGGTATTCTATTGGGGCATCACCCAGCTAATTTATATCAACATTTATATACCCTCACCATATTATAGACACCCTGCTGTCAGGGTGCAAGAACAAAAAAGAAAACATAAAAACGAATTTACTCATCATATTGTATTTCTTACACTTTTTTTTCGCCGCCACCGTCCGCACCGGTATATGGGGACATGCATTATTATAGGTAGCCGAAAAAGGTAATAAACAATGGCAGTGGCAGACTTTTACCGAAGCTACTTCAATGATTTAGTGGGTCGCCTCCGAAGCACTTACATTGAGAGTCGGCGAGAAGATAAGAAGCGTGAAGCAGAAATTATTAGCTCAGGTACATTCAACTTTGTATTTTAAGAATTTGTACTTCTACTCCTAACGTTTCTACATAGAGCGCGGGCCACAGTATAATATATATAATTCGGCCTTCCGTGTAATATATACGCCAAGGTAAGAAGTCAAAGAGTTTCGTCTTGTGACATTACCACCAGTAAGAAAAGTGTCTACAACTGGCACAATCAACTGGGCTGCTGCTGTGTATGCCCTAATCTGCATGTAATGTACATTTTTAATCGTTTATTCTCGTTGGAAAGGCTGTCTTGTGATTATATCATACTTTATGCAGTGCAATCCGCTTTCCAATGCGCTGCCAGTACTTTTTATTCATGAGGTTGAAAGTAACAAAGTGGCCTTATCACTTCGTACTAAAGGTTACACAAAACTAGCAGAAAAAAAAACTTTCTAAATACGTTACTCACCTTATAATATTTTTTTTTCTCCTAGCGTGTAGCTGCATGCGCAATGTTCTATCTACAGATGTGCTCCGTTGAAAAAGTCGTTCTTTACAGTCAAAAAGAGTTTAGAGACAGTAATATATAGGTCACAATATATTTAAGCTAAAACGGCGTACTATTCCACTTGCCTGCCACCACCAAACTATTTGATGATGAGATTCTTTCTCTTCTTCCCTCTCTTTATTTTTTTATTTTACGCTTTTGCATGCATAATGCATTTAGAGATAAAGTTTTCTGATGAGTTCATTTTTGCTAAAAGATGAGCAATAAGAATAATTGAGTTAGTACTTATTTCGTATTCTGGATGAGTAAACGCGCTCGTTTCTCGACGACGTACCAGAGCTCCAAACAATCTTCCATATATTTTTTTCTCTTTCCGACTTCAATAATAGAGTAGATTGAATTGCGTAACTTCTGATTATTATAAATGAACAGGAAAAAAATCTTTCTTCTAAAATAACATTTTTGTTTTTTTTCCATGAAAAGGTGCTGTGTATATTGCCATAAGCAGGACATATTGCAATAAAAATACAGATCATCATTATCTTTCTAGAAGAGAGAACACGATCGTAGTAATCACAATTCGACAATCATTTACTGATATTTCGTATTCTGGATGAGTAAACGCGCTCGTTTCTCGACGACGTACCAGAGCTCCAAACAATCTTCCATATATTTTTTCCTCTTTCCGACTTCAATAATAGACTAGATTGAATTGCGTAACTTCTGATTATTATAAATGAACATAAAAAAAATATTTCTACTAAAACAACATTTTTGGTTTTTTTCCATGAAAAGGTGCTGTGTGTAAGCCATAAGCAGGACATATTGCAATAAAAATACAGATCATCATTATCTTTCTAGAAGAGAGAACACGATCGTAGTAATCACAATTCGACAATCATTTACTGAACGAAAGCTTATATAATTACAGTACTCGCTATAATTTCTTCACGTGCTTTGAAATTATCATCAACATTGAAACAAAAGGAGAAAGAGACAGAATATGATCAAGGGGGGCATGAACAGAATCGTAAATGAATGCCTCTCATTCACCGACTTGAGTGAAAGTGAAGAATACCACAACTTCTTCCTACTTCGTTCATTTTCGTTGATTCTTTTTGTGTGCGGATGTGTGTCGGTCGTCGGTACTTACTACTTCTACTACCACCACCACCACCACTGCTTCAACGTGAATCTAAAGATAAATCAAATAATCTTTTTTCCTTATTCGCATTACAATGAGAAAGAAAAAACTTTCCAATTTGTTTTCTAACCGCGTTCACAAGGATAAAAACTCTCTCCTCGTACTCTCTTGGGATTCAAGTAAAAAATGCGGATATAATCATATATAAACTACCTATACGAAAAAGAGGTTCAATCAAACTACTGTGTATTTATAAAAATAGAAAAAGAAGGAAAGAGAAAGCTTTTAAGAATCTCTTTACTCCCAAAGGCCATAGATTTTATCGTATAAATACTGACAAACCGTAAAAATCTAGAACGTAAGAGTAGTACCACCACTAATACATGGACACGTACAATAACATCAAAGACTAAACGCCAAAAATGCTGGATGCTTCTTTGCATAATATTTCTCTCTCTCTCTGCTGACTTTTCTTGTTTCACAGACGTTTTGTACCTTCTCTCCTTGTAAACGGTACGTAACTTAGTAGCATCCGCGTACATACCAGCACACACACCACACACTACTTTTATTGAGAACCAAGAAAAACATGGCCATTGTATCATCAATTCGATGGCACGTGTGTGCATATCGAGGTTACCATTTTTTATGTCTACCTATTGTCGGAATGAGTGCACACTTTTTCAAAGTTGTTGCGAGCTGAAAGATTTTGACTTGACTCTGATGCATTCTTTTTGTGGCACAGTGCCTATGATAATCAGGACTGTCATTTACAGTCTACCTTTTGGCGCTGATAAGTCTCCGTAAGGAGTAAAAGGGAAGGGAAGATAGCACTTTGAGAAAAACATATCGCAACGATCATCAGTTTTAACAGCACTTTCTCTTATGAAAAGGCAATCTTTGATTCGAATGATTTCGCATCATGTAGCGTGCATGTATAAAAGACACCAAATGTGTGCGTATGTGAGTTGAGTAAGTAAAAGAATGAAAAGGGAATGACTGACAAAGAAAATCTTTTCAAAAGCGGATAGGTTGAAAAATTGGGGTAAAGTCAAATAGTCTTATCAATGTCGAACAAAAAAAGAGTCAAGCGGCAGAAGAGATGTAACAAAAAAATCAAATTTCATGATTAAATTTATTGAAAGTCGGAATTCGTGGAAGCTGAATAGCCAGAAAAAAAACTGTGTCAAAAGTCGTGATCATCATGAACGCTGCCCATTTTCTATAGTGCATTTTCACGTCTTTCAACGGTGACAGGCCTCTTTTTTCTGAGCGCTCGCACTAAAGAAATTGCAAGCTTCCTGGCTTCAATCTGTTTTGTCAAAGATTTTTTTGTGTGTGTGGTGGTTCATTTAGAGAGTAAAAATGATTCAATTTCATCTAGGTGGTGGTGGTGACGAAGCAGATGCTGGAACCAGGGTTGCTCTTACTGACGAAGAAGGCAACGAAATCGGGACAGAAGAACGAAAACTTCCTATAAAAATTGGAGGCATGACCTTCTACCCTATGGAAAATGGAAATAAACATCGAACGTCAAAGTTTCAATTGGTTGAAAGAGGAACGCCGATTCTTCGGAGAGGACAAAACTTTTACATTGCCTTAATGTATGCAGAAGGACAAACTAGAAAGTTTGATCCAAACACGGATCAACTCAAATTGATTTTCAGTTTTGGACCCCAACCATCTCCGATTAATGGGACAGAACAGATATTGAAAGCGGAAAAAGTTCTCCATTCTGATGAGTCTCGTTGGTCGGCACGGATAAAAATGAGAGCATCTGATGAAAGCGCAATGACTCTAGAGGTATCTAACTGAGCTTGTTCTTTCCCATTTGCCCTTTGATTTTTGTATGACCGAGTGTAAAAATGGTTAGCCGGTAGTCATCCGTAATATGACTATATGACTATACTGGCTAGTTTCTCAATTGAGTTGGGTTGGATATGCGTTTAAAAATATTTGTAACCGCTTGTCATTAGCTAATGGTAAGTAAGAACTACAAAAGATATGCATGAATCCAATTAAGTAAAAAGTTCCTTTCCCTCGCAAGTTGCAGAAGTAATTCGTTTGATCATAGCTACGCAGATGGAACTACGTTATATTTTTTTATAAATTATTGTGCTTCCATGTTTTTCTCTTTTAGGTTCACACCGGAGCAGATGCTTGCGTAGGCATTTGGAAGTGTAGGATCGAAACGACCCTTCAAGGTGACGACGTAAGCGGTCCAAAGGAAACTTTTGTTTGCCCTGATGACATGTATCTCCTCTTTAATCCGTGGATTTGCAGTAAGAATTATTTAAAATCGTCATCTATTTTCCCCACTCTCTATGTATCTCTTATTTCTCAGGTTTCTTATCGTACAAGTATTCTTTCCGTTCTACGAATGAATCATTTAACGTTTGGTTTAAAACTGTGTCAACACAGTCCTACAACTATGGCCATACTTAGAAAGTAAAATGTAGTCAAATGCGGTAAACTTGATCTTGAGAGTAGTTTATAAAGTATCTACCAAGTACGTTCACCTACATGTTTATTACCATTAGTCGTTGGTCATAATAGTTTGTTAAATTTAATTTTAGGTGACGTAACTTACATGAATGAAACAGAGCTTTTGGATGAGTGGATTCTTGAAGATGACGGAAAAATATGGGTGGGTCCCCATAGAAACTCAGTAGGTCGACATTGGGTTTTCGGACAGTTCGATGATTCTGTACTTCCGCTGGTAATGATTTTGTTGGAAAAATCTGGTGTGACTTTTCCTTCTAGAGGGAATCCCATTCTGGTTTCTCGAGCTCTTTCTAAAATGGTATGCAATATTGTATACCATTTTCCCATAATTTAATAACACACATATTAACTTATACAGCAAACACACTATACTAACTTGACTGTGAATGTACCGTATCCGCATTAAGAAATATTATCTATCTACTAACGACGCAACTACATTGCAACATCACATTACACAAACTAATGAAAAAAATTAATTGTTACTATCCTGGACAGGTAAACTCAAATGACGACAATGGAATATTAGTAGGGCGATGGGACGGTGAATATGCCGACGGTAAAGCACCTAGTTCGTGGACTGGAAGCGTTCCCATCATTGAACAATACTTCCAAAACATGACGCCTGTTCGCTATGGTCAATGCTGGGTTTTCAGTGGGGTTCTATGTACACGTAAGTATCTGTATATAAAACTTAATTTCTGTGTGTCTGTCTGTGTGTGTATGTTCCCTATAGCCTTAGTCAATAACAGGCGTCCTTTTTGACAACGACACGCCAAAAATAACAGTTTGTAACTAGGAAGTAATGAAGTTACGCGTACATTTATTTCCTTTACGTTGAAAAGTGGAAATTATCATGAAGTGCATTGTAATGTGCACTTTGCACAGTCAACTATGTATGTGGTTGTGTGAGACGAAATATATTATGAGCATCAGGCACTGATTGTAAAACGTCATTGAAATAATGACAGACAAACAAACGGACAACATTTACTCATGTAAGAGCTAATTAATGCAAATTAATTATCGTGAGTTACCAAGGACTTTTTTTTTTGGCTTCTGGTTGATAAAATGGACGTTTCTTATTGAATAGGATAATAACTCCTTCATAACTTCTGAACCGATTGACACCAAATTTAGTACACTCATCACTCATGTAGACGCACCCTAAGGTTTATGTCAAGGTTTGGGAATTTTTTTCATCCCTCGATCCAGTAGGATCACTTTTGTCAAAAAAGTCTTAATGACTAAGCTAACATATCATTTCCATGGAGTTTTTAATTTTAACAACCAAAAATTTTCACCGATTTGGCTGAAATTTGGTGTGTGTGTGTGAGCCAACCAAAGTGTGAGCCCTGAGTGAACATGTTTAGACCCGATAGGGTCACTTCTTATTCGGCAGAAGAGTAGTTTTTAAAAAATAAAATCTTATTTCTTAACCGTTTGGAACCAAATTTGGGACACTCATGCAGACACTGTTTGGGCGGGTTTTAGTCGAGGTTTGGGAAAAAATTCATTCCATTGACCCAGTAGGGTCCCCTTTGTCGAATAAGTCTTAATGACTAAACCAAATAATCCTAACTTTTAACGTACAAAAATCTTCATAACATATCATTTCCATGGAGTTTTTAATTTTAACAACCAAAAATTTTCACCGATTTGGCTGAAATTTGGTGTGTGTGTGAGCGAACCAAAGTGTGAGCCCTGAGTGAACATTTTTAGACCCGATAGGGTCACTTCTTATTCGGCAGAAAATAGTAGTTTTTTAAAAATAAAATTTCTTGACCGTTTGGAACCAAATTTGGGACACTCATGCAGACACTGTCTGGGCGGGTTTTAGTCGAGGTTTAGGAAAAAATTCATTCCATTGACCCAGTAGGGTCCCCTTTGTCGAATAAGTCTTAATGACTAAACCAAAGAATCCTAACTTTTAACGTACAAAAATCTTCATTTCTTATCCGATTGGGCTGAAATTTGGTACAGTGGTTTATGAACAATGAAAAATACGGCAGCCAAAATCTCCAGTCAAAATGATCAGTTTACACTATAAAAACAAGGGTTCTGAATATACATACTATATGTTAACCAAAGTGTTGGGCCATAATGATATTCGGATTGTTAGCCAAATGAAACGGCCAAAAAGACCATTTTTAGACCCGATAGTGTCTGATGGTTCACATGAAATGACCCTAACGTTTGTCTCAAAATTTTCTTGCTCGAGAACGGGTCTTATCAGCTAGTATTTATATAAATCATATATCCCTTGACTCAAACCTACTCGTAAGTATTATCTACTCTCTTGATATCAAAATCTAAGCGGTCTCAAATTTATGAGATCGTTTACTAGGAGTCACATGCTATATCTCAAACTAGCAGTACCCCATCGTGTGATGTAAAAATGTAGAAGGAAATCTCATTCCTCGTCAAATATCGTTACAGACTCCGTTACATGTACATACAATATTCAATTTTCTCAAGATCTGCTTGACAAAATGGTCAAAATCATAAATGATCACGTCATATACAATAAGAGGCTTTGCTTGTCAGTGTGCCTATTTACACAGTAATATACGCTTTCAAAATCATGTATCTGTAACATTATAAAAGCACCTATTCCACCTCAAAACATACAGCGATGCCAGGCTATTCTAGGGACTTTCGTTACAAATACAAATGCTTCTGCCCTCTCGTTTCCACTTTTAGCATGACACGGTCCAATCATCTAATGCAATCTTTGCTGGAAAGCATATTTCTCAAATTTTCTGCTAAATTTCCTTTCTCCGTCGAGGGACCGATTTCTGTTGTTTTCTGACATCACTTTGCTACAAGCAACTCTTTCCTCTTAACAAATAAAATAGAAAAGCACGCAAAAATACTGTTTAGCTAGATATTTTTACCCAAAAAATAGGTGCGTGTACGAAGGGAGGGTACATTACAAGGACAGAAATTTACCACCAGAAAATTATTATTATTTCTCAAATACCCTACCGTATACAAAGTATATATTTTTATGATTCGTGTACAAAAAGTTAAACGGTAACATTTTCCAATTTAATCGACACACAGACCTCTATAATCATCAAATATGAGTATTTTTCTCTCTTCTTCCGAATTTCCGCAAAGTATCCTTGCCAAAAAAAGGAAGAGAAAACGAATAGAGAGGCACTTTACACAACAGATTGCCGACTCATGAGTCACGTCAGCTGCAATGTGTTGTTGTATACATGTGTGTGTGATTGCGCTTCTATCAGCTTTTCCTTGTCTTCCTTCCACAACTACACAATCATACCATCCAGTGGACCAAAAAAGGACGAGAAGGGGAAAGTAAGAGAAATACAAGGAGAAAGACGACAAGAAAGAAAGATATATCCTCTCTGGTTCCCTCTTTTTTGCCTCTGCTTCCAATCCACATACTCCCTTTCTCAATAAAATTGCAAACTGCAAAAGGATTTCCCGATCAACAGCTTCAAATTATTGGCAGTTTCTCAAGTCAAGCCCGACCAAAGCAAAAGTACGTTTTCTTCTTTTGCTTTTTCTTCAATTGGGCACGACGGCAACTACTGAAGTAGTAGTAGCACTAGCACTACCATCACTAATATAATGTGCCAGTTGTGGGACATGCCTAACTGGTGCACGCATCTTCTCTGTGTACAACACGAAACCCCAAAAAAAGGACTCATGTTATGCCGCGTTATAATAATATCACCATAATAAAAGCCCGATGGAACTTCTACTTTAGTAACATTACGTTACAGCAACAAAGAACCATCATGACTCGTTTTTTCCAGCTTGCAATGATTTTCATTTGCATGAACAGCAAACCAGTGTATTTTGCTTGCATCTCTCGATAGAAAAAAGAATGGAGTTTCAAAAGTCTCACTTCAGGCTTTATACAAGGTTTTACTGGGCACAATACAAACATGCATACATATCAACTCAAACTGAATACAGTGTGCATGTGGTAGTTTTAAAAATTTAAAGCAATCAGTAGAACAAAGTTATAGTAGGTATGTTTATTTTTTAGTATCTGTTGTAGGGTAAGGTAACGTTATGCCATGAAAGTAATCTATATGTGATTTTCTACTTCTTTTATCTTTTTGCATAAAAGCCCAAAAGGGAACGTGAATTGAGGGAATACGCTTGAAGATGTAGAGAGCTTTTTTAAATCATTTCCTATTATCTTTTTTGTGATTATCATTACCGAAATCTTAACGCTTAACCAGTTGAACATTTTACTCCTACCTCTTTTCTAAACTGCTTTAATGTGTAGTTTGCTTGTAACCAAAAAAGAGTATATAATGTGCTTATATATGCGTACGCCAACGAATACAAAAATCAAGTCTCGACCTACACCTTTACAGTTTAATTTGATTGCTCAATTTGTTACATTTAACCTTGGATGAAATATACTTTGATATATATAATAGTACATCCTTGCATTTAACAGTCGCTCTGTTGTGTTATCATAGTAAAACCTACAAATCCAGGTTGAAGGACACTGAAAGAAGAAGGGTATTAAGGTCATTGATTTACATTTATATTGGGAATATATATCTTTTATTAACTTTATATAGTTTTCTAATATGGTGGCTCTTCTGAAGTGTTTATGGACGTGTTCTCTATTTTAAAAGTATAAGAGAGAACTTGAGAACATTTGCAATTTAGCATGTTTAGAAATTTATAGACGAACCTTGGTGCAACTACTGTATCCCTTACGTATCAGTACCTAAAGAAATTGAGTCATATTGCAGACAATAATGTTTTATAGTCATTTTAATAAACAAGCTAAGTAAGACCTTTCATGCTATTAAAATCCTAGTTTTAATCATGTTTTGATGTACCTAAAATTGCCAAAATATGCAGTTAAATGCTCTTAAAATTTTCGACTTCACCTATATTGTGTTCATTTTTATAACTTATAACATACATAGAACCTGGTTGGACCATGTTAATGATAAAAACTACAAAAACACTGATTTTTTCTTCCTTCCTCAAAACATCCAG